>DWQT01001311.1:0-17330 GCA_018244895.1 Myscelus amystis hages
TGTGACACAATATTTATTGTCGCATCAACCGCTGTGTGAACACGTTGCGTTCAAGTGTCTAGTGTAGTTGACAAGTTACAAACCAATTATTTATTCATCGCTTATGAATTGATACAAATATATTTAGGGGTCACTCAATTTGTGGTAGATATTCCAGTTTTGTTACGGTTTAATAAGATGTCGTGGAGTTATTTTTAATAGATAAAATAGATTCGTACTATTCACAACTTTCACCACTAACTTCAACTGAAAGTTTGGCGCGTCCAATGCGACACCTAGATATTTGAAGCTTATAATTTCATAAATTTTGGTTTAACACCATTTTTTCTTACACAACATTTTTCTGTTTCGTTCTTTTCATCATAATTTGTTAAAAATGTTATTTATTGTATAAAACTGCATAACTTTTTTTAGAAAATGTTTTCCCATTTAACATGGTTGAAACACCATACTATTTTCTCTTCCTTTTTTTGTATATAAATAAAAATTAACCGTGTTAAAATTTGCCTTGAATATTGTAAAAATACCAAACTTATACAAAAGGAATTTTTCACATTTTTATTGAGAATTTTATCAGGGACTACATAGCAGATAAGTGGATTGTGTAAGTAGAATAGTGTTCTGGAATTTCGCCGCTTTCCCCGACCGGGTGCGTGGCGTCTCCTGTAGCCCGGCGTCTCGGGGGTCGGGGGCGGCGGATGGTCTGCGGCCGAGGTGCGCCGGGGGTTACCTCTCCGGGCGTCCGCGTTGGGCGCGGTGCCGCCATGGGCCCCTCGGAGGAGTCCGGCGGGTCCAGGGCGCTGGGGCAGGGCGCATCGGGCCAGGGGGGACACCCAGCAGCCAAAAGCCCTCGTATCGCGCGGCAGTGGGACAGCGCTCACGAGAGGGCTCTCGGTGGCATCACGGCTTATAAGATCAGACCCGTTCCTTTTGTCAATATATACCTTTACAATTTTTCATTCTAAGCTACATACTCGTATTTTAAATTCCGTACCTACAGAATTTTATTTTTATGACTATAAGTATTTTTTATTGTAATTTGAATTACGAAACTTACGGAATGCAGCGGTAAAATTAAAGTTTCACAAATTACTAAATAAAAAATCACGTAAATTATTTGGTTTCCGTCTGTGAGCATAAAAAAAATAATATCTTGCATTTTTTACGTGGATTTATAGTTGTTTTTATGAAAACGTTGATTAATTATATAGTCGAAATTGATATTAGAATAAATAGCTCATTTTAGTACCTCTTCATAAATAAAAAAAAGAAAAATCTTTATATACACACACGTTTTAACACCTTAAACGGATCCACCGAAGTACAAAACGGTGTCTAATCAAAGCGGGTATGAAAAGCCAAGCAATAACCTCATACAGCGCTATTATTCGTCTCCTTACAAGCCGTCACACCTAAGCTCAATACTTTGACACCATTGAAACTTTTCACTCGGGGCATTGGCGACCCGCAGCGTTGTCGGGTTAGCCTCAACTATTGTTGGCACACGTGCGCGCTCAATAGGCCCTTAGAAGAATTTCGGACTGACAACCCTATTTATGTTCGCCCCTAATTGAATTATGGGGTCGTTATGACCCCGGATGTTTAATGATCAGATTATATTGTTAGTCGATGTTTGTGTTTACGAGTGTTTATGCAATATAGCACTAGATATATTTTAAAGTAGACCTTTAATTAGAATTGCAATTATGTAAATGTTCCGAAAATTTTGTGTAGTATATGTTTTGTTTAATAGACACTTCGCTTGAACTTTAGTGTACAATAGAGCTAGAAATGCATGTTATAATTTTACAATCGTAAGACTGTCTATATTGAAAAATTAAATGTAACAAGGATGTTACACACTTATTTTTCATTAAATCATTGTGATTATTTCCAAAACGCTGATTAAAAAGGAAATTTTTTGACTGTAGATGTTGAATATAAGAAAATATATATTTCACCTTAGTGACAGATTTGTATTAAAACTAATAAGTTCTCTTCAACATATTTATTTCGTAGTCCATTTTATCCTTGGCTTTTGTACATAAAGATACTTTAAAGCGCAGTAACCGAGGGTTGATTTTAGACTGCGTACACAGCACTCTGAGATACCGACCGACCGACCGAGTACCAACGTCCTTGAGAGCTCGGCACATATTTGTTTTGGTTAAAGCTTTCGGGATTGACTTCGTGTTATCTTTCCAAACACGAACGGGGGCTGTTGGTTATTGGGCAGAAAATGGCGGCTTACCCAAATAACTAACGAATTTAATCAGTGTTTAGATAAGATTTGCCGGATTTTAGAACACCATAAATAAATAACCTTTTGTTATTTTGCCCGGATTCGTCCGTTCCGTTGCAGTTTTCTTTGCGTTCGGTTCAAATAATGTGTATTGTATTTTAATTGGGTCCTTTTCAACTCGGGTAGTGCTGTAGAGGTATGAAATATTAATAAGCGTTTACTCTCTCTTTCCCGGACACAAACGTCGGATAAATATTTTTTTTTATTTATGAGTGATTTTTAAAATGGTAAATAGACCAGTAAATCGGCTTAGTACTGTGGATATTCTTAATAATATTCCGGGAAGACTTAAAAATCTTACTTTTATACGGAACAAATAGGCAGAGGGTCACCCGATGGGAGTCACTTTTGCCTATGGGCGTATGGTTCAGTGTGGATCAATGGAGATAATATAACACACTATTTGTAATATATAACAGCTATATTATCGTACGGTTCCCTCACTTTTTGAAAGAAATTATCCTCTCCGTAGGTTTATTAATAGCGGCGGCCATTTGACACTACAAATACAAAAAGTATTCAAATAAATTCTGTAGCAGAATGAAGTATAACAATGTAATGAATGAATTTTAAACGTTGCAACAGGAACCTTTAATAGCGGCTCACTTGAATAGTTACAACAAAGGAATTTACTACAAAAATACCATAAAACGGGTACTCAATTCATATCAGTTGCGCGCGTATCAAATCGTCAAGAAACTGTACCATTCACTAAAATTCACTTCACTTGTCAGTTATAACAATTGGTTGTACAAAATGGCAGATAATAAGGAAATACGAATTATTCGCTTAAACACAATGAGAACTGGCCAAGCGTGAGTCCGGCCAAACGCGAGGGTCTTAGGAAGAAAAAAATATATTCCCAAATAATGCGTAAGTGTTTTATTAGAAAACAAACGGATTTGAAATATGTAATAATTTAAAATAGGTATACCTAATAAGGGTCTTAGTAAGAAAAAAAAAATTCCCAAATAATGCGTAAGTGTTTTATTAGAAAACAAACGGATTTTAAATAATAACTTAAAATAGGTATAACTAATTTAATGATTCAGATTTTTGACTATGTAAGTAAGAAAGTGTAATAAGAAAACTATATCATATAAGACAGTCTCAAATTACGCAAGAATACTTTGCGGAACCTCAATAAAAAGGTCGCTTGGAACTACCTTGCGTGCTTATTACAAGAAGCCTTAAGATCCATTCACAAGAAGGGTGCTCCGGTCATTGATTGCATGTTCTCAAGCTGTCCATTGACGATGTTGGTAAAGCAAAATTCCTTGAATAAGAGCTTTAATTACGGAAAGATGTTAAGAAATTAATCATAATTATATAGATAAATACAGAAAGATAATACAGATCAGTACGTTTTTCTCCTCTGTTTTAAGGTTATCTATTTACACAATTGGTACAACAACGCTTATGTAAGCAATGAAAAAAACTGACACAAGTTTTCGTCAAATTTTCCACGATCAGGAGAACACTTGAAAGCATTTTATTTGAAAAGGCCACTTTGAAAAAATCGACTGTCTAATATCAAAAGATAGGACTATGCTTAACCTAAGAACATAGTAAATAAGGTTACATAGATAGATATAATTATTTTTTACTGTTTTTTCGTTCGTCGTAAGAAAGAAGATTCGCTGTTTTGCTTATAAAAATCTTACACCATTTCACTGAACATTTAAGAAGCCTGCCTAGCCTAGATGCCATTCGTGGGGTGTTTTTTGACGAACTGGAGCGAATATCCTTAGCGGCATCTAATCACGGAAGTTACTCTGTGGTGTAACGGACGGCAAGATAAGGCTTCATCGACAACCAGTCGATCGGATTTTAGGACATGATTTTAAAATTTTAAGATCCACAACTTTCAGTCTACTATTTACCTATATATTTGAACCCGGTAGCATCAGAAACAAATGTGGTGTATGTTAATGCGTACTGTAGAAAAATGTAATAGAAAATGAAATAGGTAAATAAAAATTGTATTAAATTTTATTACTCCATACAAACATATTATTATTGGAATCTTATAAAATCGACTTACAACATAACATCATATCCCTCATTATTGTAAAATTGCTGCATGAGAAAAAATATAAAATTATTGCGAGTATAATGAGCCCGTATGCGCAGCGGGGTCCGAAATTCAATCAATGGGATTTATTGGCCAGATTCGCAAAGGCCACGCTTCTCTTTGAGAATTCGATTGTCGAGGCGGGACCTTTTCTTAACACATTTAGGGTTCCGTACCCGGGATATGGAGTGTCATTTTAATGCTGGATTCTGAATGAAGATCCAGTGTGGTGCCCATTGAAGTAGGACTAAGTTCAGCAGTAGACTACTGAAGTGGAGAGTAGAATGTAGGTATAATCGAGAACTGAATCCATATAATGAAATGAACGAGTTTTTATTCCGTTTAATGACTGTATTAATTATATTTCAGTTCTAATAAAACATTACAATTACAGACTTAATTATATCAATCAATGTGTTAATGATTCTACCCAGCAGGTAAGAGAAATCGCATAATATTTGTTCTTTAAAAAGACTTCTCCGCAAGAGGAATGCAAAAACTATTTATCTTTAGTGACATTTGCAGCGTTTTTACGGAACTTAGATATAAATGATCAAGTCGCGTTTGGCTGTAATTTTTTCAAAACATTTTTTCTTGTATAACGAGGCCGGCGCGAAGGATCCCGCCGCCTATTGTCCGCTGTACGAAAATGACAGTAAAAGCAACGCCCACTTTTTTAATTCTTTGTGTCCGCGGTCTCAAAAGTTTTTAAAGATTATAGAATAAGGTAAGCGACGGTTACACCCACATTTGGAAACGTGCTGCGTGCGCTGCATACAAGTCCAATGAAATATTTAGATAATAATTTACATTCATTTGTTTTTGTTTCGTATTTAACAACATTTAAATATTTCTATATCAATTATATCGACCAAAATAGACGTAAGTTTAAACGAGGCGAGAGCAACAGCTAGACCAAGTTTCAAAAGTTTTTAGTACCTACTAGTTCTATAGAATTTGGGAGCATTTTACTTGGTTGGTCAAATGTGTACTAGTGATCGAGATTGATCGTAGGTCTAGACAATAGACAAACGTTGCTACTAGTTCTAAACAGAAAGAAACCACAGTCATATTTGACATCTTTCCATTTGTTTAGTTGAAGTTTCAGAAATATGTATACATAACATGTAATGCGCCTCTCACCGCACTCATGTATAATATAGTTTTTATTTTTGTTCTGGTAGAACATGCTGAAAATGTACATATAAAGCCATTTTTTATTGGGAAAATATTGCCTGTGTAGGTGTTATATTATCACATAAATTCTCTACGCAAGCTTGAATAGTCTTCTAGTGGCCGTCAAACACGTGTTCATACTATGTATACGGTTACAGTTTTCCATCGTCCAAAAAGGGGATAAAAGTATATTGTAAATTAAACTTTAAGCCTATAATAGTAAAGTCGCTTTTTAAATCACATATTTTTTTGCTGAAATACGATGCGCAACAAATTTATCTGCGATGTGCTGGTTGAATTGAAACTTAACGATCCACGGTATATAGTTCAAATTTGAAATGTTCGAGAGTGAGATAATATCTAGTTTACACGGATTCCAAACTGTTGAATATCACTTCAATTTTGGAGAGGGCACTTTAAGGCTTAGGGCTGTCGTGGCGAATGATTGTGTTAAGGCGATCCATCAAACGTAGACATCTCGTAGGCCTGTATTGAACTTTTTGCCGACATCATTTCCTGCCGCCCGAGGCAATGCCAGTATTTTGCAAGGATACAATTCAATTTTTTAGGTAACTTTTTTATTCGTCTTTTTAATTTTCGGTCAGCGGGTATTATGTTACAGCCATTGTTAAGCAGCGGAGATTTTTTAAGATAGATAAGATTTTGACCGTATATGAATTCGGTTCGCCCTTCGGCGTTTTTTGGTTTCTTTGGCGAATTTTTTGTATAGTTTCTTTCTGCGAGCGATACTGACCTCGTTTAGTGAATAATTATAATTTTTTATGGATATTTGTAAAGATTTATCATTTTACTCTTCAGGTTTTTTGGAGCATAGAATAAAGTTAGAATAATAAAGCATAGACTCCGTAAAAAAATATAAAAAGCGAACTAAATGAACTAATGTTATTATTATTATTGCAGTTTATTTATTTCAAAAGTATTAAAAATGTTGTTTTAACTGAAGACAAAAACAAATTCCCTTTACGAATTACAAAAAATGATTTCGAAATCTCCGAAGACTTATTATTTTGGCAATGTTAACTGTCAAATTCATCCGTCCTTTTAGCGGTGTTCAAAAATCCGCAATTTCCGGTAAAAAAAGGAATGCACTGTAATTTAAAACCGCACAAAATTGCCGTTGCAACACGTGCAGATGTATTTTTCCACTTGTAACCGAGTTTTAAAAAAAAACAAATGGAGGTCTCGAGTTTTCAGTTTTTATCTGTGTTGAAGCATATTTATTTTTTATCTGCGCGTTTAGTGTCACGTGTTAGTGATTTGTGCGGGCTCTAATGGGCCCGTGTTGGCGCTTCCTTTCGCTGATTGCGTCAAATATTGCAACTAGTGAGCACCTTTTAAGTGGATCACCCCTGGTTTTTAATTTACCGATAAGATTATTTAATTACTTAGCTTTTAACATTGCTTAGTGTATAAATTAAAAAAATTGAATTTGGAAATTAGACTGTTACAAAATTTATTAGGTACCTAAAATGAGATAAGATGTTACTGACATTCAAATCGGGATCAAAGCCGAGAAATCATATTAGAATGCTCAAAAACAGTGAATGTATTGTAAAATACATAAATAAATATTTTACAATACATTATATTTTCTTATGATATGTATGTAGAAGATTTATTAAATTGGTAAATTTATTTTCATTCCAAGAAAATACGTGTTTTAACAGAACTAGCGTGTTACAAGGTACACGACTCCTCAAAGGTACACTCATAGATTTGTCGGATGTGGCTAATTACGTGGCGACGCTAAGGGCACTTAGCGCTTCCCCGAGTCAATAGATTCTTTGTCGTAAATATCTCGCACCTACGAGTAAATGTTTTTTCTCTATATTTGTTATGGCTTAACTTACATTCGTGTCTATGGCCACTTGTTGCTTCTTAATATCACTTCCGGGGGTAAATTATTGTGAGCATTTTTTTATTAACAGTGTTTCGTTAATAGCACAAATACTGAATTTTGGACACTAAGAGGCTAAAGAACTATAGTTGTGGGTCACTATATTTTTTGTAACTAAGTTATATTCAGAATAGCCACTAAAGTGTTCTTGGACATGCACTTATGCCCCGTCCGGTCGGAAGTGAGAATGTATCACGCGCCCGCTAATTACCCTCCGATGTTAGTGACAATTGGTCCCGTGGTCGAGAACCACTTTAGGCGTCCCCAACCAGTCACAACTGAATGTCACTTTTGTATTTGACGGACTTTTGGAACAAAGGAAGGGACTCGAGTTTGAAAGATGCTTATTATTGAAAAGAGCTTAAAGTGGTGAGAGGTAAGTACTTCAACAATGTAGTTTATGATGGTTAGTGCTCCGTACTTATGCATTGTCAAAACTAAATCCTCTAGAGTAATGAAAAATTCTAATGTTGTATTCTATATCGTAAAATAGTTAACTTTATGTAGGCACTTTAAAGTAATAAACGGTAGATTTTAGTTTTTACAGTTTTCGTTATTTAAATGCCCGTCTGACAATAAACATTATTTACCTTACCTGGTTATAAAGTCAATTACATACAATATTTAATGAATGTTTTCATTATTCGTATAAAGTGACTGTTATTAAAACTTAGGAGTTAGTAAAGGTAGTGGTAAAGGTGAAAAGGACAATGTTTGAACAATACCTTAGTTTGTAATGTATAACTAAGGCACTTATCTATGTATACTAGTGTAAGTTAAGTTTATGCTATGTGTTAATATAAATACGTCAAGACGCCTTTCAAACGTCAAACCTCCATAGCACACCACTACAATATAAACATTTCTGATAGAAAAATGTACAATGTAAATATTGAAAACAATAGAAAAGTGATAGTGGTCTCTTGAGGTAAAAAGGCTTAAGAGAACCCCATCAATAATGAATAGCGGAGTGTTAATTTTTGAGCCAAAGCTATTTGTTTTTGTTTTTAATGTTCGTTGTTTCATTGTGCTGTGGGATTATTTTAGTCTCTTTTTTTATTCGGATTATGGCAGTGCCGTTTATAACGTTTGTTTGGATGATTGCGATCATTTTAATGTGAAACTGTTTAGGAACTTCTTCCGCGATCGCGGGATACGTGGACCACACCCAACACGCTGCCCCAGTGCGTATATGTTAACTAGAATTGAGCGCTGATGTGATAACCACGAGCAAAAAGTTCTGCTGCACTTCCATTTTAATTTTTTCTCGCTTCTCGGATTCCTGTGCCATACGAAATAGAAGAGTTGAAGGATAATTGTATATTTCTTGTGGCATGTTATATTTAGCCGGAGGATACATCAACGCGTGCGGATGAATCACTGTGTGCAAAAAATTAAATTGTCTTCACGTCCACATAATAATAGATAGACGGCCCTAATGATGTCCGCTGATCTGCAAAAATCAAAGATTTTAAGCTTGTCAAACTAGTGTAATTTATAGTACTCGCTCGGTTAAAAAACGCAAGCCAGATGAAATAAAGTGTGAGCAAAATGCAAGCGCTATGTATAAGGCTCAAATGGATATTTTACTGTTGTACTCTATCGTAGTTGTGTCACGTGAATGGGTAATGAGAGTTATTTTCTTGATGTAACAGTGATTAATAAATAGAATTTACTCTAAGAATAAATTACCAGTGAAATAATCCAAAAGTACACTGACGTTTGCATACCTGATTATATTATAATATTACATTGTCACCTATCTTGTAATAGTAGCCATCCGTGTATTATTACTATTGTTATTGTGCCCATTAAGCACTTAAGTGCTTTGGCAGCGGCAGCGGTAAAATGGTTAAAAATACATTACTTCATGGAACACAGTGTAGATACACAAATGCTTTGTATACCACATCGTCCTTATCGGACCGATGATTCTAAATAAATTCTTACAGTCCGTGGCTTCTCTGTGAAACTTAACGCCGGCTAAGTTACGGGGACAAAATTAACATCTTACTTTTTCGGCGTTTCGATTTTTTTCAAGAGGCCGTGATTCGTGAACGCCTCATTCGCACCCTCAAAAACCATTTCCGTCGTAGCCATGTAAAGAAACTGTTAATCGTCGCACTTTTAGCGATCACCTCTTGTTGACGAAATATCGAAGCGTGAACTCCTTTAGTCCAAACAAATTTACACTCACCGCTCGTATTGAAACATTTAAGCAAAATTAGTCCCTGCGCCGCGGCCATAGGAATCCATGTTATTTATTGACGGCAATTTTATTATTGCGCTGGTAGAGTTTTACCAACAACATAATCTGAATTTCACGCGAGAATTGTTTGTTTCACGGGCCCGTTGTTTTGCACAAAACGAAGTTGTGAATTTTAACAACGCAAGTGGCGGGTTTCGTTGATTTTAACAGGTTTCTGAGTTTCGACTATAGCCGCGAGTTCGGATTGATGAAACCGCCTTAATCCGGCTTGCATTTATTGCGATATGGTAGCGTTTCATATGTAGAGTCAGTGTAAAAATAAGCATTGTTATGTTTTACTATCATGTATTTATCTGTTGAATTCTTTTGTTGCAATGTGCGTGTGTATGGTATTATAAGTTATGGTAATTTTTATTTTTTGGTTGATGTTTTTGACATTGATTATTTTAATAGATACATGAGGTTCCTTCAATAATATATTGCTAATATACATAAAGAACTTAAGGGATGTCTGTAAAACCAACAGTATGGGGAATACGTACAGGTACTTTGCCTTTAAAAACAAATTAAGTATAAAATGAGCACGATCTTTCATGCATATTCGAATTCGGTGAACCAAGGTCAGTAAGCAGACTCAAGGTAAATATTATTTTGCAGACGTTACCAGTTCAACCTATACAAATCACCTAAGTAGCCCACATCGCATTTGACAAATGCAGTCAAAGGTGCCGACGCGCGGCGGCGGCTAGTCACAAAGAAACTCTATTATACCACACAGATTTATCTAGTTTCTTATATACGTTCGTAGCTACTCGATAACAAGTATGTGAATTATATCGAAGTTCATGCACATATTTAAAATAGATAATATGAAATATACAATTACGTAAATACCTTAAAACTTTTACACAATTAATTGCTGGTTAGGAGGTATAGTTTAAAGTGCTATATTAAGATTTTTAAATATTTATAAATTCAACGCTAATTTGTAGGTCTGCATATATGGTCAAAACTGTTTATTAGATATTTCAGGTGGAAAAATAATTACCAAGCAAAACTGCAAACAAACAAGCACATAATATAATGAGTACCTACCGGGGTAATTATTATAGTATAATGTATTTAGTCAGCATTCCCCTGGAATTACAGAATACATTAATGGCAACAGCGGCAGTTTAGCTATGTATGCATGAATGGGTGAAACTTCTAGAAAACAGCAGAAAACTGCTTATTGTGAAATACTGGTGATATTCTAAGGAATAGGTGCAATCCTGTGACATCTCATAAAATTAATAACCTAGCAGCTGTGACGGAAGGTAAGTCAACATCAATGTAACGCGTCGCAAGCCGTGAAATGTGTCGCGAAAATGAAAAGCCGTTGCGGATCGCTGAATGCAGAATCGAGCCGAGTCAAAGAGCATGTGTTTGTAATACTGACACCCGTTTAGCGCGACGAATCGGCGAAGAAAGCGCGTACAAATCTCTAAGAAATAACCGAAAAACCGAAATTTTTCTGCGATTCGACACAGCGCCGCGATTTCACGGTGCCCTATTACGATCCTCGGTTCTAACAGAACCACCTTCGCGACGGTGACGCAGGCAGAGGTGTCGCTCACTCTTGTGTCGGCCCGTATCGCGGAATCGGAACGAATCGCGCTTAGAAATCCACCCGATTTATCATTCTTAAACGTTTGCCCGGACTGCATTATACCCCTTAAATGGACATCCACCACTTTTGTAGAATGTCACGTATCTCATACTATTTCTTGACACGTAGCATCGATAGCCATTATTTTTTTATTTACGATGGGTTATCAGGATCATTGTGGGCCCGAACTGTTGGTCTGCTCCATTGAATATCGTACTGTGTTAAGGTCTCATAAATGATGACCCTTTTCAACCACCGTGAATTAAACATTATTTCCGTCCAATAAATTGAAAGTAAGGCCGTGTTCAATCCCATCAAAATTCCAAAAGCAGCGTTCTCTTTTTATCTAATTTATTTGAATGTTATAGAGAATTTGAATACGATTTTGTTTTTTCGACCAAATTTACTTTTATCTTAAGGACGACCCTGTGTTTTTTGAAGAAGTGTCTTTTTGTTCGGCGTTTAAAGAAACAAGGCATGAAGGTGAAACGTAAAAACGGGTATCTCGGGTCTGAAGTAATTTGATATTTTTAGTATTCTTATTAATCGAAGGTAGACGTGGAAAACTGAGGCTACTAATGACAATATAAAAATAAAACTCGTACTCTCCACTTATAACATTTAATCTGTTTTATAAGTTTTTGTGGTGAATTTTTAACGGTCGATGTTAAAGTTAAGTAAGGGAAAGGTTGGTGTAAAACTTTACCGTCATAGTGATACGCAAATTTAAACACCCGGTATTGGTCTATCGGACATATTGCCTGTACATAATACATACATATATTTCCAACATCAGAAAAATTGTGAATGCTTCATATTTATAGAGCTATGCTATGAAATATAGCCCTTTATATGTACCATATATATAAAGAAAACTAGTTCATACTTGCATTGACTAAAATATCTAATAAGCAGTAATTATTGGTCGTTCAAATGCTCAAGAAATTGCATAACATATTAATATAGATATACGAGTACATATAACTCCGTTAAGTAATCTTTACATAAAATTATGGAAAGGTGTAATAGCGTGTGTAATGGTGCGATTTAAATTTATATCTGTATTAATACCTATATGAAGCTGAAGAGTTTGTTTGATTGTTTAAACGCGCTTATCTCTGGAAATATTGGTCCGATTTGAAAAAAAATTTCAGTGTTAGTTCTGTATCGAAGGCCGCAGGCAAAAGCTAATTATAAATAAAACAGAACAATGCTTTTCATTTTCCACTGCAGGCTATAGACAATACGTCTCAAATACTAGTGAAGTAATTTACCTGATATCAGACACTTACAAATATGCATATCTAACCTTAGATAAGCCAATTTCATACGAAGTAGCCTTAAACCACTAACAAAAGCTTGTGCCTTTTTTACACTGAAGTCCATAGACAACGATATTCCTAGATTTAAAAAAAAAATAGTTTAGCACTGGTTGGCAAGCGACGATGGGCATACGATGTAGCAGTGAATATACTTTGACCCTACCCCTCCCCACCTCCTTAATTCTGGCTGAGCCACTAGGGCACGCCACAAACGCCCAGGTGAAGCTGTAGAGACCACTAAGGTCAACAGCAAAACGTCAATTAGGAAAAAAAAAATACTTTGAAATTTTATAAGTAGCCAATCTATGCATTCACTCTGTAATCCATCAGTATTATTATTGAGTTAGTATTATCGACACATAATCATGTTTGTATAGTTTATAATTATAGTTTCAATATCAGTCTCGAAGTTAAAAGTCAGTCTCGTCTATAAATCTTATCGCATTCATTTTTGTATACTGTACCCTCCTTCTGTACATAGTGTAGGTACTAATACCTAACCGTAGTCGTAAGGTACCTCTATGACAAAAAGGCGTGACTCTATATCTATCGACCCTGTGTTGTATTTTAATTTGTTTTATTGATAGTATTTCAGATGTCTGGAAAACATTGCGACTTAAGCGATAAACCGGTCCTTAGCAAAATACTTTGTAAAAATGTGTATTATCTTGTAAAAGTATGTATCTAACTGTGTAATAAAATAAATCGTATTATATATTTAATTTTGACTTTTGTAACGTACGTGTAATTAGTTTTAAATCGTTGTTCGTTTGTGAATGCTTACTATGGTTACATTTAATGTTTCATGTGTAATATAAAGGTTAGTTAGAGGTTAAGGACAATACCTTAGGGATGTTTTTGATAACATTGAATGTGATGTAATTATTTGAGGGCATCATTTTTTCTTATAATATTGTCGATTAGAATTATTGAATCAGCTCGAAAATATATTTTATGGTAGAGATGAAGCATAAGTTATAGCTTACATATGAATAAGTTAGTGTTACTAATTATGTTTGTTTATCATCCATTACAAATTAAATATAATCATAACTTTGCAAGTGTATGTTTACCATTGTAAGAATTTTATAAACACTGAACCATCAAGATATTTTAATATTTGTATCATTATGCCTTGTATGAGAAAAGATAAAAGTGTATTATTTTTTGTGGTGTGGAAATACAGCTTATGCTAAAAATACACTGGTGATATGGTCTGTTATCGGTGTAACATAAAGAAAAGTAATACACATTGTTTGAATATCTTTATTTATTGAGAGATCAAACGAAAGTCTTGGAAATACTTAACAATCAGTCTACAAAAATGGTTTACAAGGTAATCTTAATTAAAATAAAGAACCAAAACTAGAGTAAACTTAGTCTAAATGCTATAAAATAAGGTGAAAAACATCATAAGAACGAAGAAATTTAATCTTAATTATAAATGCATGCAAACTTATGAGTAAGAATTATAATTAAGATTGGCACATTCGGCCCACTTCTGCGATGTGAAAAGAACAATTAATTATAACCAAATTAAAAACACAAGTAATAAATTTAGACAAACTATATGATTTTTATCAACTACCTTCATATGTTGGAAGTAAACTAAACTTAAAACTATTAAAGCTTTCGAGACATTTTCTTACGTAACTATTAAAAGTGTCACTGAACCCAAACAATTCATTTGCATTTGATGCACATGTAAAGTATATTACAATAAGAATTTTAATTTTAAAAAGGGAAGTTAAATATCAATTCTAATTTAAATACACTTTGAATTGTAGTGTGTTCAGTGACAACATAATAAGCCTACATTATCATATGACGTCATTTATATAATTCAAATCTCTATACTATAATTTGCTTCTTAAATCTAGTTAAAGCTTCGTTTGTGTCTTTATATCACAGACAATGTAGAATTCTCTTACGAACTAATGGAAGACATTGGACACACAGTATAAAAAGATCCGAAGCAGAATTACGTTAGAAAAGAAAAGAAATGATGAATTAGCCGGAAGTTGGTGCATTCATAACTACAGTGCAGTTGACATTAAAGCTGTCTACCAAAACTCGAAGTGACAATTTAACCTGTTAAATTACACCGAAAACTAATTTACGCGGATTGATATTGCAACGCCTTTACCCCGTTATCGCTTACAGCTAATACCACAGAGATTAGAATAATTAAAATCACATAAACAAAAACTTGAGTAAAGGTGTAGCAATAGCATCACGCACCACTATCCTAATGGAAGACTGGTTTGCGTTCGCTTGTCGAACGCGTACTAAATCTAAACTGGGAAGACAGGATTTTGTTTTCACTGCATTATTAGTGGCGAAATTTTAATTGACCATAGAAACGATTGGAAGACGCGTGCTTGCATTCAGCCCAGGGCGTTAGTAGCAAAGTTTACATACGATACAGCCGGGCCTCGTCGAGTAGCAGATCTCTCGAACCTCGTTCGCCATGTTCTCGGTGATTTCTAAGTCTCCGGAGACGAGCTCGAAGCGGCTGGAGTTGAGAATGTTCTGGTTCTCGGCGTTGTCGTTATCTTCCACGGGAACCGGTTTAACCGGGTCAACGGGATAGAAGTATTCGGAGAACGGTACTAGCAGTGGTTCTTCAGGGTAGGCAGTCTTTTGCGATGGCAGGCCGGAGTGCGGGGCCGAGTTGGAGATCAGCCCTCCCAGCTTCGACCAGCACTTGTTAAGATTAACTCGGGCAGAGCTTGTCACCTTTCTTGGAAGTCTCGGCTTGGAGCTCTATAATAGAAAAAGAAAACACTTATCAGTAAGAGCGCAAAACCGAAAATCAAAATTGTTAGAAATGAAAAAATCTATTTCAAATGGATACAGTACAATGTTTGTATAGAGAAACTTAAAAATATTTTTAAACAATTTAGAAATTTCTTATTGATATTGATAGAAAAAGATCATTACCTGGAGGTTCAAGAGCTTCATCCAAGGCGAGCGAGGCGACACCGCCTGCTTCTTCGGCGAGGGTGATTCTCCGTTAACGAGACACATTTTTACAACTACTACAAACTTAATTAACGTCTATGTATAACTAAAAGTAACGCCTACGTATTTACAGATTACGTCTACGTATTTACAAGGTTACGTTGGAGCGACGCGACATGCACACGCGGAGCGCCAGAAGGGAATGATTGAATCAGGAAGGGCGGCTGGGTTTATATATGGTGCGTGCGCGCCCGCGCGTGCGTCCCGGAGCGGGGCGGCGCGCGCGCAGCACGCGAGCGGTAGCGCGCGCCTACGGACTGGTTTTTACTTACACTTCTACGAATAGAAGCTTTGACGTGCCGCGACTTAGAATAGTCGCCGACAACATTACATTCGTAAAGGCTTATTGATGTTTGTGTTGGGTCGAAGAAAATGCTTGTGCTCCAATGCTATTTGTTTTTTGTAACGTAACTTTTCTTAAGAGAACTGAGTTCCTTTTATTCGTAGTTCCATGGCTAGCTGTCGCAAGACATAGATGCAAATCTTCCAGGATTATGTTCCGCACGCTTCCGTCGCTGGTGTGTGCGGCGCATAATTTTGCATGAAGGAACACGGTCCGCCTTTAGCGCGGTACCGCAGGCGATTCTAACAGAATAAACAAGCCTATCGCAGCATTATGAATCACGACTAGCAGCAAGCAGCTGGTCGGTGGATAGATAGGTTCCGCCGCGGCTTGATCATGTCGCTTCCTGCGATTAAATCGGTACTGCAGCGCTCGCAAATCACGTATTGCGCTCTGATAAATCATTTCCCCCGGTCACTCGTGAGCCAACGATGAATTATATTTATTGGTTCATGTTTCTAATTTCATTTGACGCGATACAGAATAAATGACGGCTTATTAGTGGTTATGAATAAAACAATCTATTGAGGTTTCCTCTTAGAGTATAAACTACTCACCTCTTACACTCAATCATTTTGAAAATTACTTCGATAGTCGAACTTACTTAGTAATTTCAAAAAGGTACATCGTTTGCAAAACAATAGTAGGATTTTTTTGTCAAGACACTTAGCTATTCAAGGCATCTTAAAATATATCCCAAGACAAATTACACATTTATACCTCTTATCTCATTTGAGTGAGTCGGTAATATGTTTGTATAAAAATTACATTATCTAGCTGATATTTAGTACCTAATATCCATTTAATAAGTATTAACGTCTTATAAGAGTTAATTTGTTAAGATTGAACAGTAAAATATATAAAAGTTCTTTTGCGTTTTAATTTATCTCGGCATACCTTCACTTGTGCGTATTAATTACAATTTTTAACCATTAAAGGTAATTGTGCATCCATCGTGGAGAATAACTTTGGACACCAATAAAAGGGTATTACATTTCTTTGAAAAAGAAAGCAATAGATACTCGCCTCGTTTTATCATTTTATAATGATATACGTACGGACATAATATACCTACGTAAATATCTTTCTGGGTTGATACGTAAAGACAGACGCCTCAAAAGTACCTAAGAACATTAAACAGAATTGAAATCTAATAACCGTGTGCTATAATAATAACATAATAAATATTCAATACATTCACTGTTTAAAAACCTATGAAAATGTACATAAAAACTAATTGATTCATAACTCTCCGATTCGCAGCGATGTAATCATAATACCAGTCAAGAATATTCAAAAGACGCAGCGTACATT
>DWQT01001312.1:0-17330 GCA_018244895.1 Myscelus amystis hages
ATTACAGTTTCTCAGAAATTTCCTTTTGCTTGAGGCTTATTCTCTAGTCTTTCTGTAATCCTTATACTTATACTCAAAACCATACAAATAAAAATCTGCTCAGACTAGAGGTCACTATTTTAACTAAAACTTGAATAGTTACTTTCATGAAATATGAGATAATCAATGGACGAATACATGAAATACCATTTAATTATATACATAGTAATATAACGTAACGTAATTTTGTAATATTTGACTCCACATAGGAGACAAACATAATATACTTTTACATTTATCTACACATTCTAATCTAAACCTAATTATATTCCTATTGTTATTGAAATAAAAAACAGCTTTGGTTTTTATCAAGTTCTCTCATTACCAAGATTATTTAAAGGAAAACCAAACGTTTTCCTGGGTTCCGGGTTCCTCGTCCTGAATCTGCCTCGAGATCTTTGATCTGGTGTGGAGAGGTGTAGTACCTAAGTCCCTTCACTTTCTGATTGCTTCCTCTTTACATGTGTATATGCAACAGGCTAATTGCTTCTATTGGAGCTATGTTCTACATTAAACATTTGCCAGTTCAATATATCAGTTAATACATTGCCATCGATACAGCATTATACTCGTAGTTTGAGCGTGATATGGAATTTTGCATTTACACGACGTTTGTTATGGTACGGCTGCGACACGGACATTATTTTCGTTAGATATTTGCAATTACTACTTATTGTATGGGCAGTTATCACGCAACAGTAATACGGCGCCTGATTCATAGAGAATGTTGAACACACGCCATCTGTGACTAACTATATGGATATATACAATTTTTAAAGAAAACTAACTTCACACTGCTTTAAGCTTCTATACTACTAAATACTACTGAGTAGTACAGATTTTCTACCACATGCAAGCTTCCAAGACATTATATTTTTAACGGCTTTGCTAGGAAAGAGTAGAAGTAGAGTCTGTTATTGTAACAACTATTACGTATGTATAGAGATACAAAAATATAATATAATTTGACATGCCAGCTTAAATTCCGCGCATTTTACTGATTACTGAAAGTTACGTATGTACTTACTCATTTAACTTAAGACGCATTCAGAAACAAAAATAAAATAATTTCCATATTTTCATTGTACTGTAAGAAACAAGAACTTTATTATAGAACGTTGGAAAAATATACCGACGCAAAAGGAAAAAGTAGTCAATTAGTTAAGCATTATCGGGTAATTAGCTAACCGTTGTCTAGTCTCGAGGGGGATATCAATTCTAATCCAAGCGTAAGGGCGGGGAAAGAACAAACGTACAATAAAAATATATTAAAGGAATGGAATGAACACGAAACGTTACATTGCATTACAGCACATTGCGTGCTTATTTTAGCGCCGAATTGGATAACTGCGGTTTCATTGGTATTGCACATAATTATGCGGCTAATTTTAAATATTTTAACCTTAAATCTATCTTATATGTACTCGTATTACACTAACAAAATGCTACCTGTATTGTACATTTGTGTGATGAGCACATTTGTTTGTTCTGTGTCTGGTCGTAATAAAAATATTTATATAAGTATTATATCATATGTATATATGTATGTTTATCAGTTGTCTGGTTACCATAACACGGACATTAAATTGCCTACTTTGGAATCAGATAGCCGTGTGTGAAATTGTCCTAAGATATTATTATTATTATTATTATTTGTACAAGTTCGTTGTTGTCCTAGTAGTTGCGTCTCTCGCTTCGGACAGACGCGACCGTGGGAATCAAATCTTGCCTCACATCTCTATACAAAATTACATAATATGTTTTTAACGTTATCGAAAACTAATTGGCCTGTATGATGACGGCTCGAGAAATTAGTCGCGAAGAAACCTAGCACAACTTGATGTTCTCTGTAATGTTATGGTACTTTGGAATCAATTAACCCGTAAGTAGCCATTTGCAGAGGAGACTTGTACTCATCAGCAGAACGGCAAGAGGGTCGGTAATGATGAAGCCTAGTACTGATATAAAATGTTACTTGATATAAACGGTATTCACTGTCATAATATTAATATAATTTTAATTAGAAACCGGTAGTAACGAGTACATGTCTTGATAATATCTAATTAAGATGATATTCTGTTCTCTTTAATAAATAAAAAAATAAACAAACAGAGCCTGCAGTGTGATTGTTCAAACTATCCGGATTTTCCGTTTTATTAAATGTTGCATTATCTATTTATCCTTACTTTTTCAACATATCAATCAAATATTAAACGTACAATTCTGTTTTTAACAGGTAAGCAAAGGACGCAGATTAATTACATCGCATGAACCAGCTCAACTCTAGAATCTAGAAGATGGTATACGACAGTCCATGGATGTACGTTTTTAACAAGTATTAAATACAATTAGGCATACATGACTTGTTAGTTTTTAAAATATCTCTTAAACCCTTTAATTAACTGTAATAAGCGGTTAAAAGAAATCAGTTAAGTAGATTTAACTATTACGTTTAAACGTGATTGAAATATATACATTATATTCGTAAACAACGAAATAAATATGAAAATTGTGTAATAATAATGACTGTCCATTAGTTAGTTAGGTAGATGTCTATAAAAGTAGGTAATGAACTTTTAAAATACAAAATTAGCACCGTGGTGTTGTTTTTAGTACGGGTTTATTAGCTTCAGTTGTATGTATATAATATGTATGCGTGTAACGGAAACTTTGATTAAAGGAAACGTGATTTTCACCGACTTTGAAACGTCGGATTAGTCAAAATGTTTGGTATCGCAAAATATATATTAGCACCTTTAATTTTGATAAAAAAAAACTTTGATGATCCCTTGAAACACAAGTTTATATTGCAGGATTGCGTGACTGAGTCAGGTATGACCTATTGAACCAGTCATGAAATAAATACAAATATACGCTTAGGCGCTCGCTACAAACACATTTAATGTAATCTACAGCGAGTATCAAAATCGGGTGAGAAATAATTGAAATGCTTGGCTGAATGTGCTGGAATACTAACGAGCAGATACAAGCCAGGCTCCCAATACAATACCGCAGCGGTACCGGATTCTATTGGTCACGCATTGTTCCGTGCCAAGCTATCAATTATCCTATTAAGGTCCCCGAAGCACCAGCAATTATTACACCATCAGGAAATCTAGAGGTTACATGATTGTATTTCCTATGAAATATTTGAAAGCGTTCGCGTATTGACATGTCATGCCTCATTCGAAACAATGACACGCATTCAAATGTTGATTTCAGTTGTATTGTTGATACAGCTTTGTTCGATAAGTGCTCATGTCAGTTGTCATAATTTATGCACGTATACACGTTTATATTCAGTAAGGCGTCCCACCAACGAGACAAAACTATATTTTGATCATACCCTTAGAGATACTCGTGTATAATAAAATGGATTCTGAATATTGTTGCTATTTAATTTTGTAAATTCCCAAATACAAGAAATATGGTTAAACGAAGTTTGAAATCTGGGGCCACGGTAGTGGTCCGCCAAAACGAGCGATAGTCTTTTACTCCAATAGTCCGCTGAAAGGTCTTATACAGATGAATATTTTCAATTGTCTCGATTACGTGTAGAAAACAAAATGAATCGCAATCGTATTTGCAAAATCGATCTCAAATAGGTCGTCTCATCTCATCGGCATTTAGCAGGTGTCTTATTTTCTCAACCCTCTCTCTATTACATTTGACAATTTCCGAATAATTACCGGATGATTCGCTAAAACGGAAATGACTTACTGGATCGACAATAATCCAGCGCAGACAATGTCACTGCCGCTAGACAATTTCCGGGCACCGATCAAGCCTGTTTTTGTACTAAATATTTAAAGGTTTAAATTTTTTTGATATTAATTAATAACGGGTTTAGATAAAAATAATTGAAATAAAGGGAAAGATACACAGAATTGCCAAACAATAATAAATTATCTGAATCCTTGTGATTAGTATGAAGCAATAACTAATTGGTCCTTATCTTTTTTTCCATAATTTATCAAAAGTTCCCTTATTAAGATCATCACATTTTGAGCTCACGATAAAAAATGAAAACATAGCGCCATATAGGTAGTGATAATTTAGTGCTATGTAATATTTTAGAAAATGTAATATTAAAATACTTGACGGGGCTGTGCACACGAGGAACGATTTATCATCTGAAAGAGTCCTTCATTGTAATAACATCTTGATTTCTAATTAACTTTAAAAATAATTGACCATAAGTTTTAGTGGGGCGAACTGTATTTATTAGGTCAGAAAATTAAGCTATTCGCTAGCGAACAGCACCGAAGTAGATTAGATCTCGGACGACTAGACGGGGATATTGGAGTCGTATCGGTGCCGCGACGGGTTTATTTCAGACAGCGAATAAAATTGATGCTTCACTTGCAAGGTTTGTTCTAGCAATTGCTGCTTCGAAATCTTCAAAAATTAAAATATTCATCACTCGAATGATTCCCGGGGCGTAATGTTAAGTCTTGCGTGGCAGTTCATCAAAAATATGTAAGTAAAGACGTTTATACCTGTAAATAAATATAGTAAAAAACATTATGAAATCAGTGTTACCTATTCAAACACAATTTCACCTAACAAAATATCTCATAACAGTTAGACATAACTTTGTTAGATCTAGGTAACGAGGGGTTTTTCACCCGTTCCCTGTATTAATCATTATAAAAACGTGTCTGTTCAATACGGGATCAAATCCCAGCACGGTTCGTTGTCAAATGTCGATATGAACATAATATCATGCCCAATCGCGTCATTCGTTCCACGGTATGACGTTTTGACATGACATGACGTTTGTGGGATCGAGCGAATATCGCAGACAATGTCTGAATTACACGCGACGCCCTCCCTCCAAAGCGTTTCAAATAACCATATATTCTTTTAAAGTGAATTAAGAATTGCCATCTTACACTAGGTCTTGTGCATTAATGGTACCTATTCTATTATACTATAATTAGCATACCTTTCCGTTTGGCAAGTTTTGCATACTGAAACGAGTATGACTGAAACTGAGTGAATGGCTCAGGAATCATTTATATATTATATATAAGGTTATTTAAAAGCTTATATGCATGTCAGTGGGTATCAGAGAACTCTTATCATAGCAGCCTACATATTATTTCTATTTATAGAAATGTACTGCACTTTTCTGTAATCGAAGATTCTGTCTTATATAATATAGCTATGGAATAAACAACTTTGATTAACGAGCATCGTCGCGCATCGTCGTCGTCGCATACGAATTCAACTGAAGCTATGAACCTAAATAACATCTAGGTTTCGCGATTTTGAACTACACAAACCCGATGGCATAAATAACAGGGGAAAAGGCAAATTTGTGTATATGTACATAAAAAAAATGCTATAGTAATAAATACATATAATGGACATTTTTCATGTAGCCTAAGATTCGAATATAGATCGATGTTCCACCCTCTGTTCACTATACAGTACATGTAAGACGTGCATATTTGTCTATGTATGAAATTTTATAACAAAAATCTTTCATTCGGTAAGCAGATGGGTGCAGGTCGATGTATGTATATTCGTATCCTCTACTAATATATGAGATAGTTTTACAAAAAGTATTTTGAGATTATTTGCCAACGTATAGAGACCGCCGTTTTAAATCCAAATTCTAGTTTATTAAAGGCATGCCAATTAAACATGAACTTCTATTTGTTGCAACAAGTTGTAGAATTTAAAAATTATTCTGAAGTCTGTATACTTGTTAAGTTTTGGAAAATTAGGCAGGAAATGATCAGTAAAAAAAATAAACTCGGCAGCAGCTTACACTCGATATCAATCCGTAGTGAAATACATTATCGCTGGAGATTAAACCGTGTACAATTTCCGAGCAACTGTGTCGGCTCGTGATGAAAAAGTGATTTGTAAAAAGACCCAACGCCAAGTATATATCTATATAGATGGTTTATCTGCCAAAAATCCAGCCACTGAACGGACACGGTGGGTTGTCCATTAATACCTATGCAAATATTTTTACACAATTTTTATACACAGAAAAGAATACGATAGATACATATGTGACTACAAAACTATAAGCGACTGTAAGAAGCAATCCTACATTTTTCATAATTCCGTGGCATATTTTGTGTTTAGGTAGTTCTCTTATTGTTACAAACTTTAAGTACACAAGGAGACAGATTTAACTTACACTTCGAGTCTACTTCAGTTACAATAACCGTAGTCGACGTATTATTTTCCTAACAATGTTTCTAAAATTATAATTTCATTTTTACATTTTTGTATAGTATTGCACAGAAAAAGGACCGTAGTAAGGAATTCGCAAATATTTGCTTCTGAATTAAACTTCTAATGGAATTCCAGTAATTTCATTAATAGGCAAATCTTTTTTTTGGATTAGAATGGCAGGTAATGTTCAAAGTGGTGACAATTAACATTCGGCTACCACCGGGGCTCTGCGAAGTGGGGCACAAACGAGTTTAGCTAAACGCCACCGGGAATATCCGGGACATTTCAATTTCTTCGTGTTTTCCCGCTTTTGTCCGAATTTCAACGCTAAAACATGCCTTCAAGTGTAGCTAAAGGGAAATGTGAGTGTATTTTAGAAACAGACATTTCTGCTCTCGCTTCCTGAATTTAAAAGGATTGTAGAGAAATACATTTCAATCGGTGATCTGGGAATAATATCAGCGGATATTTTTATTAAATGGTAAAACACGTAGATTACTTAAAGGCAACTTAAAACATTAGAATTTCTCCTACACAACAATAACATTACATCTCCAACAACTCAATTTTAATAACAAAGTCACTTTATATTATATAAATATTCGCGATGTGATAGTACCTATGTTACAGACACTTCTAAGATGGAATCATTTATGATAGGTATTTTGTAGGAGTAAATACATACATATATATGACAAAATTAAATTACAGTATTTTAACGTCATTAAGAACATGGTGATTATTTTCAATGGTACGTAAACAATACATCACTTTGAATCGTTAGTCGTACTTAATTTGCATGAGGAATCCCGATTACGCAGTGGGCGCGCGGGGCGTTCGGGGCGAAGCGGTCCAATGGCATTTCGAATGAATAATTGCGGCGCAGATTTGACGTGAGGTATTTTTATTGCCCCTTGGTATGAGCAATATTCGAATTATTTATCCGCTATAAATATTTACGCAGCCCATACAAAGTGATGTAAATGGTACCCAGACGCGAAGGGTATTCGGCATAGAAGAGATTAATATTCTGTTAAATTTTCGATATCGATGAGGAAATTATTTGTTGTTATTATTCCTGTTATCGTGTTTTCCTACTTACTTAATACCAAACAAACGTATAGTATTGTAATTTAAACAGCAACAATAAGGTTCAAATTATTATAATATTATAATATAATTCTATTTTAGTGAATGTTTCGCTAGCTATATCGATATTCATTGTATATATAAAACATTGTATGTATATAAAAAAGTTAAATTTAAATAATCTGTAATACCTACACATTACACTAAGCACGTCGATCGATGTGAGGTCCTGTTTGCTTTTTGTTGCCTGGTAACAGAAAGGTTTTACTGCTGTACGGCCACACGTGAAAGCTCTTGCAATTAAGTGGAAGCAATGATACTAAGTAGCCTAAGATCATTATGGTGTAATGCTCCTCTTAAATAACGAGCTTTCCTTTCGTATTACAATCGGAATTATTTATAATATAATATAACAACGATTCACTTGAACGTTTATAGACGAAAGTAGAAATTCTATTTTGCTCTCAATAATGCAAAAGAAACAACATTCAAGTATCTTTTTTCGTATCAAAGGGCGATACAAACCGAAAAACGCGATGTTCGCGAGTGACATCGGTTCGACAGAACAGAATGTTAGTAGAAAACATAAGTATAAAATACGGGAACACGCTGAAAATTACGAAGTCCTACAGAACGTAGGAAATTGAACATATTTCAATAACATTACTTTGAAAGATCGGAAGTATGATTAAAATGACAAAGGTTCGACAGGGAGTCGTATCTTAAATGAAGGTGTTCATACAACATTCGACTCTAAATACACCAAATTTTAAAGGGAACCATAGAACAATCGAATAACAAACCCGTTTATATCTTTATTAATGTTTGTCTCGCTAGCATGGAAACACACCTATAATTCAACGGCAAAATTTTATAACGGCTTTTACTGGTTTCATCACTTAGAACACGTATCTCGAATGTAATGAAGTCTACAAAATGTGTATTTAAAATATAGTGAAAATTATAAATTTTATTGCACCGCAATTTCTCGAGTTTTGAAAACTACCCAGAGGCTTTGAAAAAAAATTAATTCGTGCTATCCTCTACTACTCACATAGGTAATCCGTTCTGTCTCTCTATACTCTGTTATTACATCATAGATGATTATGATGAGGACAGACAAAGCTGTAATTCCTCATATTTTGTAAATTAATTACTATTATAATGTCTCCTTAACATTATAACCACAAACAATTTAATATATTTGAAATCATTACATTTTGCACGCCAAAGGCGGCCCTCGAATCTATTGCGCGTAAGTTAATCGTGTTTCATTATTGGCAGGCACAATTCCACAACGCTTGAATACATTCCATTCAACGCAATACATCCTTTTAGCGTCGATATTTCTTCTCACGAAACAGTCATTCACATATTCATAACTTGATACCGCGGTATTACTACGGAAAACGAAACGTGATTTCAATTTTCCTTACATTTATCATAAGGGGGCTCGTCGAGGGTGGAAGGGGGCAATTTGAAGCACTTGACGCGGATTTGAAGCGAAGTGCTCCTACGTCGCTGGTGGCTTACTGAATCACCCGTCATTTGCGTTTGATGAGCCCAAATTCGCGTTATTAAAGTTATTTTAAACGTCTGACTGGTCGGTTGTCCCATTGCATTTGGGCTTGCCTGTTATCGTTTTTCTAATATCTTCTTCATCTCCTACCATATCAATGTACAGTATATGAAATATATGTTATGTTTGTTCCTGGATGATTGCAAACAGTAAATGGCGGACGCTAAGGATGCCCATATAAAGTTTCGTGATAGAACTTCCTGCGTGCGAACAATAGCCGAACAATGTGTAACTTCTGTGATTGTTGCAGTGCAGAACTTTCAGCTAATGCCCGCAGGTTTATTGATAAATATCCTGCCAGTTCGGAACTTCCATAATACTGTAATGAATTTTCACGTGTAAACCAGGTGAAATAGTTTCTGTACGTACAACTCGTAGATGTTTCAAGGACTTTATTAATCCATTTTATTTATTTATTCATTTTGAGTGAACATTATGTAAATAGGAAATATATTTACAATAGTAAATATATAAATTATGAATAAACCATTTACTTTCAACATTTTCTATTCATGATAAAATAACAGAGGGTCAATTTTATTACAGAGGATGGAGACAAGCTGAAGAACATTTTTGCAATCTCCATTCAAAGTCCCGGGGGTACATCGATTGTTTTAATACATCACCTTTATGAAATTCAAATGAAGCCTTGAGTGGGGCCCTTGGTCCGTTGCGTTATATTTATTTATTTATGAAACAAGAATCGCAACGGCGACTTGTGTGATTTACGACCAAGTTTGTATATTTCGGTGGCTCGTTTGTATTGCTATATTGTTGGCAAAGTTTCACATCACGAACTTATTCCATCCTTTGAAACAATGCTTGACCGCTTCTTTTATTTCGCCGCGACTGCGACCCGGCTTAGTCGCCGGACTCGTATTAATTACCGATTCGTGGGCTTATCCCTTTTTCATTTGCGGATTTTTTTAACAAATCAATGACTTAATGCAAGCCATATCTGAGGTTATGGCCTACATTTAGTATTTGTTAAACTATTTACTAAAGATTTATTCAGATGGTTCACATAAAAAACGGAAAATTAAGAAGTGTTGTTATTTTTTTTTTCAAAAATTTTAAGTATACTAATTGTACCTGCACCTGATGGTAATATGGAAATCTCGATCTGTTCACGCATATCATTCTTCAGCCTCCAACCTGAACCATGGAACCATTTTCCAATTTGCTCGTTCACGGCTCGAAAGGTATTCTCGTTTCTCATTGAATATCTGACTTTTTTAACTGAACAAATTCTTTCACTTTTAGGCGAGCATATTTGAAACTTGAATAGCCAATCTCACTTGTGTTCAGGAGTTACGAGTTGTGGGGTTATATTTTTTGATTTATTAAATGGTAAAGTTAATTATATGTTATTTTAACAATTTCAATTTTCAGCAATAAAAAGGCATGATGATTAAATGGTTATTAATCTTAAGTCTATTTAATATACAAAATATATCTCATTCTATTTTATTGTCTAAATGAAAGTTAATTTGATTTTAGGTGTATGGGTGTATTTTTGGATTCACCAGCCGCGATCTTCTATAAACGCATACAGCTTTGGTTATACTCGTAGTTTCCAGTACTTTAACTGCAAGGAAGGAAGATATTTAAATCATTTTTGTTCATAGACCTTACTAAAAACAAAACTCATGAAGCAGGCTTCATTTACGAGTGTGTTTAATAAGACGAACAAATAAGTGCGTACATAATATATATAACAAGATTTAATAAACTGCACAACCATTCGTTTATAGACCCATGCAGGTCTCAGGTCATTGTGTCAATGTGAAAATAGACATAGTGTTAGTTATAATTTTATCTACAAACAAACATCATTGTACAAACAAATAGATCAGTTTTATTATGTTTCGTGTATCAAATCAGGTATAATTTCAATAGTAACTGAAACCAACATTAATTTTAGATATCAATAAACGTGTAATATTGTGGTTAAAGGGAAAAAAACGCACAATATGTTTTCTCAGGTGAACGAAGCTACGAGCGGTTACGGGTTATTTATACGGCGATTTTATTTTTACTACATTACATTTCGCTGCGCACCGAAACGGAAATGTACATAGAATATTTTGGTTTGTTATTAAAGCTAATATTGTAGGAGACTGAATGCGACGAGCTTCGAGGCAGGGGTCACAAACTCGGGAGGTAGAGAGGGGGTAGACACTTTTATGAGTATTGCACGTGCTCGGTATCTTAGCGGTGCTGTATTTTTTATATAATTGTATTACACTACGCTGGGTAGTGCAGTACGTTACGCAACAATGGATAGTACGTTTTAAGCCACTTTCGAAAATAGGAAAACCATATTAAAGTAATGGACTCGCCCCGTTGATATACGCGGCCGGCGCCCGATGGTGACAAAAACGCCGAAAAGTATTGACGCATTATCCAATTAACGTCATGGCATCGCCTAAAGGTCTATAGTCACAGTACAATAACGTAAACCTGCATTTAGCAGTATAGCATCAACCTTTACGCTTCTACAACAGATCTCTAACCGGACTGTCGGAAAGTACCAAGTGCCCTAATATCTTTGTTTACTATCCTGACGTGCTTCTTCTAAAATAATTCTCTTCATACATACGCGGCGGTTTCGGAGACTCTCGACTCTTCCATCGGCCAGAATTTGTCTTAGTAGTGTTTCAGTTAAACAGTTTAACTACATTTATATAATTGTTACGTACACGTAGATATAAAACTCAAAATATGTACAAATTATTAAAAATATAATCGTCCATTGAGATTTTGAGTTAATTCTAGCTATTCGACGAATCCTGGCCGACATTCGAACAAAGCATTACTTAAGACATCGGAACCCCCAAACTATTTTACATAATAGTGTAGAACGAAAGTGCCTAATGCTCAGGGCTACAGAACACAACTTTGATAGACATATCTAAAGTTTTTGGAAGTGTGGTGGCCAATTAGCCGCCTCGACAATTTCTAACAACAGCGCTCGGATACAGAATGAACCCCTGGATACATAAGTACAAGGATTAATCAATTAAAAGTACTTAACGAAAAGTACTGCAGTTGTACAAGTGGAATTTGAAAAAATGCAGTAATTTAATTAATGTTCTCGAAATTTGGTACGCAACAATTTGTAAATATGACGAACACTACATTCATGACAGAATTTGTTACGCATTAAAATGTATTATATGTCTATCTTGGCTTACATTTTAGAATTGAACAGACACAGGTTTGTCAGTTGTTATATAGCCATGGAGTGTTTTTCAAACACGATACTAAGTCGTAGCAATGTACCTACAAGAATTCAATATGGGTGCTACGAGGGGCAGGCGCGGCTACAGAATTAGCCTTAGCGTATGTTTTATGCTCGTACCGGAGCTTTTATGCTCTTTTATATGAAAAACGATTTCTGCATATATGCACAAATTCATATTTAACATTGTAAAAGTCACTAGTATACCTACTATTAACATACAGACGCTGTAAAGTAGATTTAAAGGGTTAAGAAAACCTTAAAACAAGTTTGTCCCTGATTTATTTTAATTTTAACATTTGCCACTAGCACTTTGACTTCATAGTACCCTAGTGGTTAACGCTCTACTTACAACGCAATTGGTATGCAGACAACACAGAGACTATATAAATAGTATCTCTATGTAGTTAAGCATATAATGCACGAACGTATCGCATTAACGCCACTCCTGAAAGTGGTGCATTCTAAAAAGCGTTTGTAACCGGCATTGTCTGACCCATTTTTATCTAGAAAACGTCTTAGATATTTAGCTTCGCTAGTTTTCCTTAGAATTTTCGTAAGCTTCAGACTTAACAAACTGAAAAAGAACAAATGAAATGGAAATTCGAACAATCGAAATAGCTTTTCCATTTCTTAATAATTTTCCAGTTAGTTATCGAGATAAAGAGTATTTTCTTTGTTGAAATAACGGAGTTGCTTCATACTGATTAACATTGTAAGTTGTACTCGCTTTGGCAGTACATACGCTACTAATTATCTTTCCACATAAAATTCAAACACCGTAAAGCACAATGCACGTGTTAAATATTTCGTTATGCGGGGTACAGTTCTATGTATTGTTTATACTCGTATCTGTCATAATGCTCAATTAATAAAATCATCCTCAACAAAGATGGTTTGGACGGACTCTCTAAACAAAACTTGTTTTTATTTTAACCAAACTTTATTCGTTTATGCTTGTCGTGTTTGTTTTCATCCTTTGTCCGTCTCTTTCTACAGAGAAACTCCCGGGACCTCGGCAAATTGAAATCGCAAAGGGTTCACGCTACCGTTGCCCGTCAATAAACATTGAGTAAAGCGAGACGTATTATTGTTCTCAGTATATTTTAATTATTACACTTGGCTTGGGAATCGACCTTTCGTACCGAGAGCTTCTAAAATTAAATAGGGCTTACAATTATTTCGATAAGGTACGTCGTCACGTGGATTTCTTTTATGTTGAGTGTTTCTACATATCTCTCCTCATCTTTTGAACAATATTGCTTATTTCTTCATACGCTTCCCGCTAACTAGAGAAAGATGGGGAAAAACACAATCTATTTTACCTATAACAATACCTATATTATGTATATTAAAACTATTATTGCACTTTTTATTATGTAGTGTTTTGTCTCTGCCAACCATCTGGCAATAAGACAAAGAGCTTAATAAATCGAAATATTCTCTATTTTATTGTAACCACAAAATAAGACCGCACTCATCCCAACATAGGGTTTACCCCGCAAATGATTAGCGGGCTTATTCGTCAATTCTTTGGTATGTACCCTCGTTACCATAAAGTGATATTGTGAGTCACGGGGTGATTAATGAACCGCCTCCCGCTAATTGGCTCCAGTAAGACGATTTATTCTGATAATTTATGCTAGCCAGTTTCCTTCACCTTAAGATGTGAAAATTATACCACAGATACATGTAAACATGATGTTCTTGTAAACTTAATAGCAGTGTCAAGCATATGCTGTAACTTTTAAACAAACAACTTCGTATCATACTGTTAAACGGAACCCCACGCCAACACATTCAATATGAACTTGTATCGTTTTGCCGTTCGTTACTGTGATGTCATTTTAAATTAAACAAGAGACAAAGGAAATGAAGGACCGGGTCCACGGCAAGCGCATAACGAGTGAATTTCGAATACAAAAAGTGAATTACAAATCAACAAGGTTAAAATGTATTAGTCGTGTAGCAACGTGCTATATATCAGCTTCTATCTTCTAGAAAATATAACGAGTTTTCTTTCAAACTTTAATCAGAAGAAACTCTTACATCGGAGCATTCAACTGCGGAAAGTTTACAAACTTAAAATTTTAATCCGTGAATTATAAAACTTATTTAATTAAGACACGATAATTATAAGAAATTTTATAATATGTCAGAGACAAAGACATTTATTTAGACAAACAACGTACTTTCATTAACAGATCTTACGGGATTGTTATTTCAATTCTTATGTTGCCTTTTACGGCGTATAAATACATATAAATCGAGCATGTTTAGCAACTTGAGATATCAGCAAAGCTGGTCGCGTGGAGTACAACCACGCACTGTCAAACGAGTCAGTGAAGCGACTGTAAACGGATTAGTACTTGCGCGTCGGATCCACGGGCCAATTTGCTAGTGATTCGCGCTCGTCGTTTGTATTTACAAAATTTCCCATGATACGATTAACGCCTGTTAAACTTCGAGGCCTTTACGCCTGTCCAAATTGAGTCGGCTAGCTGTTATAACTATAGGTTTGCGTGAGAATGTCATCCTACTCGTACAGCTGATATTGATAACATGCTACACTAACACTGCGAAGCTACCTAATACAGTACCAACAAGTATCTGAAGTAACAAGTAAATTATTGTTGACCAAAATAGACAACTTTAAATTCTACCACGCTGCTTTATCAGACCGTAAATATTATAAAAATATTTGAAAATTTACGTGAACTTTATTCATTACATAGCTCTTCTCATTTGTCATATGACACCATAACCGTAATTGCATGATTTTCTGGTGCACGTAGAAATTTAATAGTAGGAATTCAAGACAAAACAGTAATGTCAGTTTACAATGGCCCCCGGGTGCCATCTCGATAACGCAATTTACGTCGAGACAACATCGTGGGCGTACCGGCTCAATTACTCAACTAAATATTCGCTTGTTATTACGCTCTCTGTTTAATCTACTCGGTTGTGTTGATGCAAAGGGCACCTTAATTTTATAGGTAACGCGTCTCGTGTTTGTAATAAAAAAATTCACTTGAAAACACATTTTGAAAAGGCGTCCGTGTTAAGGTCCCGTCAGAGTTGCGATGAAACGCTTTTGTTGTCGTCGAACAAATGAATATAGCTCGCAATTTAAGGAGTATTTCACCGGGTCGTTTAAACATTGATTACTGTACCTTTACTTTCGTGCAGTTATGCGATCACATAACCTTACGAGTACAATTCATTAAGAACGAGTAAAGAATTATTTATTACTTACAGCCATTCTTTGATGAGATCATTTTTTTAAACTCAAGTTATAATCAATGTAATTGTAACGTTTTACACTGACATGTATCCTAATTTAATGATCCACTTCATTTGTTGAACAATGACTGTATTCCACTATGCAGCGCTTCGTTAAATTTCCCTAAATCGTGACATCAGAAGTACGAGTACCAAATACAATTGACAGATGTTAACTATCTTGATATTGTGATCTTTAATAAAGTAACGAATTGCAATTTAATGCTTTGTTCATAGTTTATGCATAATATTCCGTATAAATATTTAAAACGCTTGAACCATCGTTGCAATTTCATCACGTGTACATAGAATCGCACGTTACCAGCGCGTTTCGGTTCACACACGAGTAGAGATAAAATATTCATTATTTATTTTTGAGGGAATCTGAATACAAAGGCGGGGAGAATGAACTGGAAAAAAAACACCTAATTGTCTAAAAAAACACCTAAATGTCTTATTACGTTTATATAGAAATTGATATTCCTAAAAAATTGTTTAAATAGCATAATATGAAAAAAATAATTATCTAAAAGTATTTTCTTCTCACTGATCTGTGTGTGAGCGTAATCGTCATATCATTATTCTTTATCGTGATTGTACTAAAGTAAAGTATTCAACGACGTTGCACAATAATACTCGACTCTCTGATTTCTCACCCAAGGACTGGCAATACATCTGTCGATACTTGGTATTCAGTCGACAAAGCACACACGACATTTGCCTTCAATTCGATTATAAACGACTAAACATTGTTCGTAATAAATTCTACAAAAAATAGTTGGAATGAAAAAGCAATAAAAAGGTATTAAAATGCGCAATAAAAGTAAATGAGGAAACTTGACATTCATTTAAAACCCCTATAGCGATACGTAATAAGTGCAAATCGGCTTTATGTACCTACTACGACATTCAGCGTTTACAACAGATACTTTACAGTGCTCTTTCAGTGTGCTGTAGTACTTGGCAGCAGCTTTAAAGGTCAAGTACTTCTGTTAATAGGGTTGCATTCGACATCAATTTCATTTTTACTTGCGATGTTTAATGAGCAAGCAAGTCGATTTTAATGTTGGTATAAATGAGAACTTTTGACTTAATACAACATTTTCACAGATAGCGCAGTGAATAACATTCATTCGTTAAAACTATCGAACCCCTATTTGATGCTAGAATTAAACATAATAGGAAAAGAGGTTAATACTTTTTATCATAAGCAAAACATTACTTAAAATCAAGTTTTCACTCTTAATTAGTCATACCTCATGTAGCTATAGTTTTAATTTATCAGCACTTCTTAATGAAAACTCATTTATGTAATTACTTATAAAAGTAATATTTAAATCTACAACAACGTGATATTTCCCAGCGTATCAGAAGATAAACGATATGTTACAAAATGTGGCAACATTACTTCATAATTAACGCATGATCCGTAAAAATTATCATTTAAATAAACATTTACTTTACCCCTATACAATAGTCACGTGCAAAACAAACAAGCATATTACAAACACAATATAACCGGTAACGAATGTTTGTTTAGAGATAATATTAGCTTGATCACGGTACACTCTGACATAATGCGTTTAGCTCTTTGTTAGCATTGAACCTACGAGCTCATCTTAATACGATTGACACGACAAATTATTAAATCTATATACATCTATACAACCTGCACTATATTATCACTTGTATTTCCTTCCTACCCACAAAATATCTTCACTTTTCATAATTTAACAATTGCGTTATTAATAACAGGTATAGTGGCAAAATAAAAAACAAAACTGATTCAAAATATATTTATTCGTACATAAGTATTGCTATTGCTGATTACACAATATCGTAGGTGTACGTGTGTTGGCTGAGAGGTCGATCTAACGGACAGTCTACCGTAATGGTGGA
>DWQT01001313.1:0-17325 GCA_018244895.1 Myscelus amystis hages
GCTACCCCTGAGGACTAAGCTGGAATGCCTCGAAAAAGTATGTCTCCCTTACCACACCCTTCAAACCAGAACACAGCGGCACTTGACACTGCTGTTATAAGGCAGAAATAACAGTACATACATACAAATGTATAGCTTTAAGCGTTAGTTACAATTCGCGTAATCCGGTGTATCAAAGTATTCAACGTTGGTTCAGCAAAAGCGAATAGTAATTTTTCATTTATATGTCGGCAAAGAGCTCAATTTTATTCACTATTTAATCAGTGAAAAAAATGTAAAAAACCCTTTGTTCGATGATTTACTGTTAATACCGTGGAACAATTTTTATTGTTACCTAAGCATGTTTATGTTGCGTTGTTACTAGGGCCTTTTCTGAGAATTGAATAATTGTTGTATTTTACAATTAAGTTTGCACGTAGCAAGCTGTTTAATGGAGCATTATATAACCATAATAAACAGAACTGAGAAAACACTACTCTTTGAAGCGGCCACTCATTCATATGCTGAATTTCTTTGCGATCTGTAAGCGTATTTACTCGTATCTGCTGTTTATTTGGTAGAATTTTAGTTAACCAAATTTACTGCAGTCGGGAAAGTACGTCTAGTAAGAGTTTACTTAGTTAGGGTTTACTTAGCGTAGCGACATTTACTAATTACTTCATATCCATCATTACACATATATTGGTCTAGGAGCAGGATAAACACATTTTCACTTAACGTACTCCGCATAGCCCGTCGCTTTTCAAATAAACTATAACGTAATCTCGTAGAGTAATGTTTCAAGACGGGTGTCACTTAAACGCAAGGTTCAGCAAGAACACGGGCGCATACTTATCATGTCATTAATTCATGGCATCATTCATCACGAAAATCATAGTCATGCCGCTAATAGGGACCATTATCATCGTACAGTGATCGAATTAAATTCCTTTACCGAACCCTTCTATTACTCGAAATATTGTAGAAACTAATTTTGAGTGATTCAGGTGGATCAATTCTGTTTATTGAACACGATATCGTATTAGCATATTCCGAATACATAAATGTATCAATCGTTAATAGGGTCAGTTGAACCAGTTTTGTTATGTTTTTTATCATTCGTCTTATTTCAAGGGCTCGCAATTAAATTCACCTTTGTGGCATGCCCATTTTTATGTAAAATATTACATACAAAAGAGAAACAATATTTTGCCTTAGTTATTCGAACAAACCATCACGACCCGAAATAAAGTGGCTCTCAGTATCAAACGCCTTCATGAACTCACTTCTGGGGAGTGTAGTCGCACTTCTGCTTTTTCCTGTACTAATTTACTTTCACAGTAGGTACAACGCCCTTTGTTTAAGGAAAAACGTTTTTAAATATCTTACACTCTGGTTTTAAACCGGTATAATATTATGAAATATTTTTTAGAGGGTTTCAATTCTTGACATTGCTTCAACCAACTTGATTCTTTTAATCTGGAATTGAGGCCGAATGGAATTTTATTTTATTGCTATATTTAAATGTCATTAGTCAGTATTCTTGAAATTATTAAAGAAGTTCATATTCCACATGTGTATGTTAGTCTAACTTTTTTATTTATATTTTAAGCATATATTTGACCAGCATTTAGCTGTGTTATTAATTTCATTAAAACGTTTGGGCTTAGACAGGATACCTATCGCTAGTGCTATGTATAATATGTTTTATGTTAATACATGAAGACTGTTAAATAGCTGTTTTTTCACACAAATTAATCTTTGTCTTTAATCCAAATGTTAAATGTTAAGCTAATTAGTGGATATTTATTATCTAATCCCATCGTGTAATTAGTGGAAGACGAAAAATATTATATATGTTACTAATAATAACAGTGTATGAATTTTATTTGTGGAATACGTTATGTGAAATATTATCCGACCAAATGAAGTGGCAAGGGGCCATAAAATGTTTCACGCGGCGCGGTATCACTTATACTTTTCCTCCCTTAATTCACTCTCAAATGCCTTTGCTCTAAAGAGCACATTTTTAGAACAACTTCCCACTTTATTTTCCTGCTTTCGTCCGTGAATTAGTGTATGCGAGCGGAGAAAAGAGCAATTAAGGTTTTGAATGCAAAATAATTAAAGAGCCGGGGTTAGTGGGTCTCTCGCTGCAGGAAAAAAATTAATGGAATACCAATTTTATAAATTTATAATCGAACGTTTATATTATATTATGATATTTTAAAATCCTAAAACGTTTAAAACTCTATAAAGCTTTAGTTGAGTTGTAAATTAGTTAAAAGTATGTTTATATTTTACCAAATGTTTATATTTTACCAAAAGCCGCCTATCAAATCTGTCATATCGTATGTTATATGATTTCCATTCATTGTATGTAGTCAGGTTGGGTTCTCAAATTCGCGAACCATCATACAATTATTACCTACTCGTATATATCGAAAGGATGTTAATGGATGTAATTGGTTTGTTTCGAACAATAATATTACTGATGGATATTGTGTAGCTGAAATTAAATCGCTGACCACAATTTAGTGTTAATTTAGAATAAAGCTGAATGGCAACATTAAAATCGACAGAAATCTGTTCAGGTTAGTAAAATACTAATATGATAATTTGCGTGCTTAATTTAAAGCCTAACCACAAAACGCACACATCAGATATTTCACGCGATGTTATTAAGGCAATAGGAAAATTGGACATTTTAAAATCAATTACAGGTTTATATAAATATGCTGTTCTAAAGGTAACGAAAAATATAGGGATGAAAGCGTGACGTTTGAGCGTTGACGCTAAAATATCGAACTTGAATAGCGTGCTAGACTATCATTATTCTGAAACGAAACTGCGTGCAGCAATGGAATGTTAAAAAAGATGGGGTTCTTGTGGCGAACCAACGTTTTCTAGTTGCGTATTTCCGATCGAGACACAAAATTAGGTTTCCCACTAAATTCAGCCGAATTCTTAGCTGGATGATACTGCAGAGGCCATTAGAACCAGTAGTGAGGTGAATGGTATAAAAAAGTCTTATGTTACTTATACTCGTGTGGTTTTATAACACTATTTATTACTACGTCCTGTTTTTCCCGTGCTCCACTTACAGCAGTGAATAATGACATCTGGCAATACATATCTCCACGGAACAATTATCGTGACAGGGATAATGATCCGTTTATGGTTTTCCTTCTTTGAATACTGAAATAACATACGTACTTTATTGAGATATTGGTTTTTTTTATGCCTTTAGGTAGTCCAAATGACTGTGTTTCAAGGAAATATCCTCTTATGCAGTATGTTGTTGACTTTGTCTAGAAAATAAAACAGTGAATTCTTGGAACCAGGTGTTTTTTTTAATAAAGTAAATTAATAAGGTGAATTAATAATATTTTGCTGCATAATTTAATTAATAATGAACCCAGAAGCGTAAAATATTCTACAAATCGCGGTCACTAATAGAATAATGCAGTGGTAAGTGCAAAGGTCCTTGGCCAACGGCCAGCGGGTGAAGAGCTAGTCGCTGCGTTTGTAACATTACTTCATGTCTCCCTGGTACGTAATGTTTGAATACGGTATACCTACATGTATGTGTCTGAAAAATGAAATCTTTGAAATAAACCAATATTTAATTGTACCTGACATTAATTTAATCATACTAACTAGATCCTACATGTATGTGTCTGAAAAATGAAGTTTTCGAAATAAACCAATATTTAATTGTACCTGACATTAATCATACTAACATCGATGTGGCAAACATTGAAATAACCTACATTATTCAATATTTGGCCAATTCACATTGTGGTTGAACAATATCGAAATGGGATTTTAGGTTTCATTTTAGTTTCGGTTATTAATTTTATGAAGATTTTGAATTTGGAACTCTTTAACTCGTAGTTATAATACTTATACAAAAACGTTAGGAAGTCGCTACATTTTGTAACGAAAGTCGATGGCGGTAGCACGGAATTATTTTACAACTTGCCAGCGCTTTGGAAATAATTCTGTTATGACGATGAAGTGTTCGAAGAAAATTGAAGGGATCCAACATTGAAGTCAATAAACAAGTACTTTGGTCGTGAGAAGGTTGTTGAGAGTATTTTTACAAAAAAGGTTTCAGTTGAGGTACTACATGTGCCAAAGAAAATCGATACATTTTCTCCGATGCAAGCTATAACTCCTCTGCATATCTACGGAGACCCACATCTCGGCAAACTCATAAATTCCCATCCCTGTTTTCACGTCCCCTTTGTTTGTTCTTTGCATAAACCATAATCTTTTAACCTGATTTACTTTTCCTTGCGATAAAAACAACATGATTTGTATAATAAGGCCGCTGGGGATAGAAAAAAGTTACATATTTTTTAATGTTTATTTAATTAAAACATAATGTATACCCAGAAACAGAATCATAATCAAATCTTTAAAGCGTAATTTCATAAAAATGCATCGGCGTAATTAAAAAAAATAACCGTTATCACTGTATAGATTTCAAAGCTCAAACTACACTGAGCAGTTTAAACAAACCTAGATTATTCAACCATCAGAATGTTTTTTATACATTTAGGTACTCAACATATTCCTGATGTAATAATAACAAAAATAATTTATTCACTTTCACAATAAATTTTTATAACTAAATTACATATGCGTATTTAAAATAGGTATAACGCTAAAAACTTAACTATAGTGACATCTTAGGGGCTGAAGTACATATACTCGTAAATATCGGATTACCTGAGTTTCAGATCACCTGTGCATTCCGACAAGAGTCACTGCAATAGATATTGCCATATAGGTCTAGTCAAGGATTTGCAAGGGCATGTAGTAAGAAAGTTTGAAACATTGAAACTTTTATAATCGAAAGTTACAAGGGAATGGTTTAACAGGTTTATTATATACCTACGTACTTGAAACATAGGTAATGGTTTAAGAATAAATACAACGTCAACAAAGAAATATACTTGAAAGTAGTATTTGGGGAAACGCAATGCATAATGAAAATAGACGTGACCATTAGGACAGAGTTGTTTAAAAATTGCCTGTATCAGAAGCGACGACCGAATACCGAGTTGGTTCTCAAAATAATGCTGAGAGGTATTGCTGCGAGCAATGCGGGAAATAATTTGCCTTGCTTATTGACACCGTTATTGGTTATTCTATTTTCCCTCCTTAAAAATCCTATTATTAATATTATAAATGCGAAATATTGTTAGTATGGATTTTTGTTACTCTTTCCCGCAAATACTACTGAACCGATTACGATGAAATTTTGTATGTACGTAGCTAAAGACCCAGAATAACACATAGGCTACTTTTTATCTCGGAGTTCCCGAGGAATAGGAATTTACACGGGAATTTATTTTGTCGTTCCCCGGGCCAGCTAGTATGTTATAAATCCCTTTAAGATTTTGATATTAATATTATGACAGTTTTACTAAAATTACATTGTTTATCCATTACAATTGTAGAACATTTCGGTCACGGATGCATTGTTACTCTCGAGGACTGTACAGCTATAACCGGCAGAAACCCCCTTGTAACGGAAAAATACTATTCTTAAATGGTTAAATGTAGTGTATTGCTTACAAGCTTACTGTGGAACAGGACATTTAGCAGAACGTATTAATCTCACTTCATTTGTCGCGGCTCCTTTCAGGGAAACCAGTCTCGCCAACCTTTACATTACGTAATCATGTGCGGTTTTATAACTCAGTGTGTGATTCTGTAATATTTATTGCCATCTGTTCTCTTCTTCCATTCCGTTCACCGTTCGTTACGAGGACGCGGTTGAATGTCATGAATATTTATTATTTTACGAACGCAGTTATATCAGATTTGTATTTCTTAACTTGTAATATTTGTATAACGTCAGAGGAGACTGCAATTTTATAATAAAACTGCGATATTATTATTTATGCATAATATCAACAGCAGTGGTAACGTAGTGTTTGGAATTTCAAGGTACAAAGCTCTCGGGTTCGAATCCTGATACACACTTTACAAAATAATATTTTAGGATTACGTATCAGCGTTTCGCCAGCGTTTATGAATCTTCATTATGAGCGGAATACCCTGTTCAACAGTACATCAATAAGAGTTTTGAAAGTTTGATTTTTAATTAAAAATGACCCCTTTTTCTTACATACGAAACCCTATTATTTAAGTATTTTAGTTTAAAGATAAATATAAAAGTATGTTACATCTGGTGAGCCTTTGGCATGAAATATTTTCAACGATTTAACTACATAATTTATTTCTCTCCCTCTCTTCTCATACAACGAATAAAATTATATGGATAGTTTAGTATAACTTCATGTCTGTAAATTAAAAATATCTCTGAATGTCTGCCAAGTTTTTCTCCGTTCAAAGAGACATAAAAATATAACCATAGTAGTTCTACATTTGCAAACTCTTAGTTATTCATGTTGACCTATACTTTACTTTAAACATGTTTTTCCAAGCGAAAATTACGAGCGTAATTTACTGGTAATAAAAAAAAAAAACATAATATAAAAAAAAAATTAACTATTTTTTATTGTCTTACCATTAAATTCTTTTAACTTTCCGCTTGGAATTTTCACTGTTCGTAGTGTCTTGTAATGTAACTACTATGTAAATATTATGTTTGTACTTATGTACATATATTTGACCTTAAACTAGGATATACAATGGACGGATTTAATGCATCATGTTCTAATGCACGATTCGCCAAAACTTACCAAAATCCATAAACACACGTGAATATGAAACATCTACGCCAACATTTGTTTTCAGAAAACATTTATAGATGGACTCCGTGATCGGATTGGACACGCTTTGTTTTTGTTCGTACGATATCGTGTAAATGTCAAACAGAAAACCAGCTTCTGTCAATATTTGACGCTATCGATTCATTTTGCTCTGTCAATCCGCACCTAAAGTCATGTTTGTATTGATACAGTAGCTGGATTCAGTATTGACTAACGTTGGAATAGCGCGGGTGCATTGTTTTTATCCCCGCAGCGCACAGGCCCTATGGTGTTAATTACGCTTTGTTTGACTATACCTATTAGACTTTTTTTTCACCCTTTAATGGTCCACTGCTGGACCGTCTTCTCTCGTAGTGAGAGGGTTTAGGCTATATTCTATCACGCTGGCCAAATGCGGATTGGTAGGATTGACACACCTCAGATAATGTTATACAAATTTATAACATTCCTAAGGTGTGCCGGTTTACTCACGATGTTTTCCTTCACCGTTTTAGCAAGTGATATTTAAATTTTTCTTATAAAATGCCCCTGGTAAATCAGAGGTGCATGGCAGGATCGAACCCAGACCCCACGGAGTGAGAGGCTGAATTTCAAATCACTAGGCTATCAGTGCTGCTGGATCCAGTGGATGGATGGATGAGGCTATCAGTGCTGCTGCCTATTTGACTACTACGAATTTATCATGCACGGATGCTGTGTGTACATATGTATATCGTTTATACAGCTTAGTACCCTTCGTTCACTGGAAAGGCTTCAGCAACCGTAAACCCAACACGGTTATTGTATCAGTGTAAACTTAGGCGTTCTGTTGGCTTGTCAGTTACAACATAAACATGCCGTGCATCGAACATTTTGAATAATACCCACACGTCGTTTCGTTTCATGAACATCACGTAACAAAATTTAATGTACTAAAATTGTTAAATAAATAAATAGCAATTTTGATTGAATCAAATCTGCAATAGCTTGGTGAGGTTCGAAAAATATATTTTATGTAGATAGATACACGGACAAATATATTGTTGGGCATATTTATATGTTTCCATTGAAAGAAAAAAAGTTTTAATGACACACACGAACGTATACAACAGCTATACATGTTTATACAATTGCGATATGTACACACAAAAGTTTTATTCATAATTTTCATGAGAAAGGTCATTTAAAAATGATGGATGACTACAAGTAATATGTACACTTTATTTCTCCTAATGAATGCTTTCACGTATGTATATAAAGCCACCTTATTAACCGCTTCAATTTCTGTAGCTTTATAATAACCTGAAAATTAGATCATACTGTTTTTCTAAATAGCTTTAAAAATGGCTGTAAAGACGTTTACTTTTGTAACTACCACTTATGTAAACCAACATGACGTTTGATTGGCCGCGTACAAGGTAATATCTGCATAGTCTGTGGTTACGTGGCTTGGTTTCGAAGGTTAATTAAACGGGCGTCATATCATCAGCGTTAACTCCGCTTGTTATATTAATAAATAAAGTTTGACACAAACAGATATCAATTAAAATACCAACAGATAATTTGCATTTATAAGCCCAGCATTCCTTTTAAATTAATAATAAATTCTAAAAGTGAATATCGCGTATTTATAATCTGTTTCATTTGCAGTTTTCATGCTGTCGTAGTTTATATAGAATTGTGTAATTCTTAATCATATAAATATGTTAATTAGCGTGTAGTGTTAATTACAGTAAAATAAATCATTAAAGTTGAAGCTAAATGAAAATCACGAGTCGAAGTTTTTGAATAATTATTATTTTCAATCTGCATTTTACACCATTTATCAATATTATTGGTATTTCCCGTTTTCTTTATTTTTAAAAGTAATATCAAACCATGCTAAATATGTGTTATAAACTGTATTTGTAGCCGAGTGTGTGTCCCCTTTGCATAATTGCAATTAGTTTTATTTTTGTGAAAACAGTAAAATTACTATTATATAAATCGCAGAGAAAATCGAAAGTTCGAAAAAGGCGTCAATGCGAATCTTTGGTAAGTATACCCGTGAGGGACTTGCCCCAGTTGTATCCAAGTCGAGAGCAAGTAGAAATCGCTCAAGACGTTCGCTTTTAAAGTGATCTTCGTCCCACTTCGCCGAGCAATACTACTAGATTGAAAATCGAAAAATGTCTGAACAAAAGCGACTTAGAGCGAAGCATTATTTACAAATCGAGCTTTGTCCAAAGATTCTTTAATGGGATATTGTGAAGATTGAAAAATATGATTGCGCTGTATGCGTTTTTTATTTCCTTTCTTGCTCTTATATTGTTTAAGATCCTCCTATAAACCTTAACGCTGATTTAGTTTAGTAATTCACCTTGTAGAACAAACATGTTCTGCACAAAATGACTCAATTGCGTAAGTGGGCCTGCTATGAAATGTTATAAAAGCCCATCATAATTTTCAAATGTCACTCCGTCTACAGCGCTCGCGTACGCCACGGGACATTAAGCTCACTCACGCCCAATAAAGAAAGAAAATTGTTCTCATCCACGCCTAGCACTCAAGTATTGCACTTAAGCAAAATTCGCTGTACACTCGTGATGGAGGATGCAAGAGTTTGATGACATTGAGGTTCTTTACCAATATGGTGACGTGTGGCGAAGCAGTTCCATTTTTGCTTTAAATCTTTTCACTTCCTTCAACCCGGCACAGATCTAGCCGGTAAATCTCAATAGATCCCCGAGCTGCTCTAGGCTTAAGGAAGTAATGCTATCGACTATTTTTTTAATTTCCAACGAAGATTGGATCATTGATTGACGGTATCTCGTGAAAATTTGCCATTAGCGATCATCCACTCACTTACCGATCGCGTCCGAAGTCACGTGAGATCGCTTGGAATTTGTAACCGCTTTAGTGCTACGGGCACTGCAATCCATATAAAGGGACGAAAATCTAGCTGTAAATCATTAAGACATTGCGGTGTACGAACTTTCATTTAGAGTACCTTATTATTTAAATAAGATTTCCGTTTTTGTTCAGTGTCGTACACTTATTTTATAATAAAGAATGGCCACTGAAAGTTTTTAACGAAGTAAACAAAGCTTCTGGTGAAAAATGTGATACAAACCGCAGTGAAATCATTCAAGTTAACAGTATACAACGGTCTGCACTTCGCTGCTCGTGACCTGCGATTCGTTGATTTCTCCAGTCTCGAGCGAGTTTTAGGCTTTTGCAAATAAATGAAAATAAAAGAGCATCCGTGGCTTCGATTCGAGTTTTGCTTTTTGTTTTTAAATTACTTTTAATACAATGTTCCCGCGATGATTTCGGAAAGAGAATATTTTCGTGTACAATTTGAACTATTCAGCAACTGTACTGTACTGTTACTGTTGTTATTGTTTTGGATTTGTATAGGATTTCACTTTAATAAGATCTTTTTATTAGGCTCTAAGTGTCTAAATATTAACTTCAGATATTTTTGTCGATTTGAAAATCAATCAATCGATCAAAAAATCATAAATAAAAATAAAATTTAATTTCGTGACTTAGGAAATACATTCAATGACAATTAATTAAATTAAATTAATGACAATTAAATTAAGTTTACTTTAGTCACCTAATACTGACAATTTCCGCACTTTTTTATACAATGTACTCGTATTAAAAATAGATAAAACATAAAAGATTTAACTCAACCTTAAAATCACGACAAATTGATTGCATTTTACATCCCCTCTCATTACGGTTCAATGGGAAGAAACGCGGTAAAATATTTTTATCGCGCCATTTTACGGGTAAAATTCTTTACCCCATGATTTAGTACGAATTTAATATAATAATATTATCTAGCGACAACCTTACAGTCGGTCATTTGTCCCACATTAGGCAGCGTATGTTATGTTATGTTAATCAGAGGACGGTTAATACATTATGTATTAATATTCCAAATACATATGTAACTAGATAATTTTACACCCAGAAACGTAATAAATCCCCGTACTTATCACAGAAATGTTTGACTTGGGTTAGGATGGCAGCCATAGCGCTCGGTTAACAAGGCAGAATGAAAATGTAGGCCACTCAGCGAGTGTTAAACTTATTACAGTGTTTCTCTTTTTATTTTTAGTACGACAGGGTGATGGTAACAGCTCAGGGGATCTGTCCAAACTTATTAGTGTGGTAGTTCCCTGGAGTTCAGTGCTGTCTTCTACAGTTTATCAGGTTATAGCATATAGCATAAATATGTCTTGATATCAAGCAACTTTTAACTTAAATTACATATTTCTTGTTTATATCGGAACGTTTTATATATTTTTGTTTGGGCAATCGCTGCGTTTAGCAAAGTAACAGTGATATGTGTATATTTTATATATTTATTTTGTGTGAAGATTAATAACGTAAATATTAACGGAAAGTGATTGCAGAATATTTTAATAATAAGATTCAGGATAGCTGGACTTCTTGAAATTTCAGCCTGAGAGAGTATAATGCGACATCTGACCTCTGTCATCTGGAAACCTTGAAATCTCGCAACTTCTGGAATACCTTATACGCCGCAATGCGATAAGCGGCGATGAAGTGCCATTAAGGTTATTTCAATTTTTTATGGATATAAGGAGCGTGCAGACGAACAGTCTTTTAATAAGAAAGATATTTTTTTCATAAAATTCAAAAGCGGTTGAGCTGTAACATGAACGATTACAAGGGACAAACAATCATTTGTTAAGACAATGAATTTCCAGTATCAGAGTCCAAAAAGTGAAAAAACTTTTACCTGAAGTTACCTTTTACAACCCAAATTATATTTGACAGCCTGAAGTAATTTGCAATTTTTCGTTGCCCATTTCGTGACGGTCTTGTAAATAATTTTTTATTTGTGAATTATGAGAATTTGTTTTTAATTAAGAAGAAAGAACAGCCGACCCGTGTTAATTAAAAAAATGATCAAATGACGGTAACGAGGTGGCAAAAAGTCCATTATATTACTGTTTTCTAATAATTATTGTTTTTAGGAGATTAATGTCATATTAATCTAAGAGATGTATTAATTTTATCTTTGTCTTAGTTTTGCGTCATGGGTCATAAGTAAAAGAGAAATCTGTTAAAACGTATATCGGGCATAAATAATATTATTCGTATAAAATTTTAAACACGGCTATAAATATATAAAAATTAGTTATATGGAACTAGATGCATACTTGAGCAATATGAGAGATAATAAATGGCAAGTATCGATATACGCTATTTCTGTCATGCGCCGAATGAGGGCGTTACGATCATTAAAATTTTACATCACCATTCATTTGCCCCACTCGAAGTTATTCGGTTCTAATATTATAAGTACTGTCTTATAATAACAGTAATAACAAAGATTTATTGCCTTAAATGAAACATACGAAAATAAACAGAGTGTACCTACACATGAAAAAGGAAATAAAAGTAATTTTGCGAATACTAGTAAAAAAATTGAAATCGTAAGTTTCATTTAAATATCAATTCAAAACATAGTCAAATAACGGATAAAGACGTGAAATATTGGGTCAAAATGTTATAATCGTAACATAATTGAGCGATGACAATTCACCGCAACTATTTTTACGTTTTTTTTTGTTTTAAATTATTTTATCCTTATAATCTTTTTATATCAGTTTAATGATAAAAGGGGATGTTTAAAAATGTTCAATTCTTAAACATTATAGACTGCAAAAAGGAATTCTCGTGAAAAAAAGTTGTGTTCCTTTCGGTATTACTCATTAATATTTTTACAAAGTTCGGGATAAAGTATCAGTGACCCCTTGGGGCGTCTACTGTTACCCTTTGTGTAGGTAGGAACATACAATTCTGTCTCAGTGCGCATTTCTCTTCAGTTTATATCAAAGTTAATCAATTTAAATCGGCTTCTTGGTACGGTAATAACTTATATTATGGTATCATTTAATATAGGTTCCGTTTATGATATGAAATAGTCTGGAACATTTACTTAAATGATTTCGTAAAAAGGTTAAGTAAAATAAAAAAATAAACAGACAGTGTGGGAGAATGTTTAGTCAGTTGGACACGTTATTTTTCTTTTAGTGATTACTAACTCTACGAGTAATTCGCTTCTGTATCATTCATAATCATCATCGAAATATAGTGTATAGTGTTAACCGTAATTTCAACAAAACGACCCTTAATCCTGGGTATACCCGTAACATATTACCAGCCTTCAATCACCTATAAATACAAATAAAATATAAAGAAATGCGTCTTAATAAAAAATAACGAGAAAAAACGAGCGGGTAATACGAATAAAATCATCATTGACTGATATCGTACCCTGATAATATTGCTCCCTAATCGCCGGAACCCACATATAATTATATGACGTAATAAAGTGTTGCCATCGGTCCGGCGTTATCTGTACGTACAATGTATGGGCACACAGTCTGTGGATAAACGGACGGTATCCGTACTTCGTAAAGGATTTTATTATCAGTATGCATAATAATAATTATTGCAGACCACTTTACTGTCATGCTTTCCTTTCATCTTCTATTAATTACGATTAGTAGTTAGTTTATGTTTAATAGATTATCTTTAGCAGTAAAATATAAAACAAGAATTGGAGTAGTATAAGAGTTATTATAAACGTATCTTACAAATTGAGTTGAATAGTAAAGAAAGCTACGGTGTCATATAGGATATTGGTCATAAATCGTATATGATATCAACATTTTACACACATCAATAGTTCTGTGTACTCTGTGAATATGGACTCGTGATGGGAGTCATGAAAAGCGTTTTAATAGAAATAGGATTAAAATGCCTTTTACCCTCTGGGATTTTTATAACTAACGAAAAGTTAATGTTTGTGATAAGCGTTTGGTGAACCTTCAGAACTTTCAACTGAAATTGCTTATATGGGTTGAGCCTCGTATTAATAAATTTGATTGATAGGGCCACTGAGTGTAGGTCAACTATGACGTTGCTTTTAATCACCAGTGATAATACTTACCTTACCATATCATTGCCATTTAAGTTGCAAATTAAGTATGAACAGTTACGAATACGGTCGTAGAATTTCTAGTCTTTAATCTGTCTCTGTACATGGCAGCATTTTTCAAATACATTCGAGTAACTATACAAATTTACAGGTTTTTTTTTGGCGTAAATGAATTTACTGGAATACTAATTTTGGTTTGCGGTTTAACGAAAAGTTTTGTGTCTACTCGTATTTAAATTAATGTGTTTTACGCAAATACAACACATCCAAATATTTTCGTAAAATTCCAAAATTTTCCGCCATTATTGCTGTTGCGTTTGTTTGATTTAATACTCGCCACTTAAAATTATTTGTGCTTTATGTGCATTCCGTGCAAATACCGGAAATATTGTAATAAATCCAAAACGGACGCTCCGGTTTTTAATTATTCAATATGGCAGAGAGCGCTAATAATTCTGTTCAGTTCATTGCATAATTCACGTCGACGCGGAGAAGCAATTTTCTTCAGAACTAATATCATATAGTTTTCATGGATTGCAGAAAGACGAAAGGGGCGGTGTAGTCACTATATACGCAAGAATTTACAGTCTTTGTTTCTCTTTGGATATTTACTTTCAATTCGATAACACTATAAAAAAATAATATTTGAGAGATGTCGAATTAAACGTCTTCGATTAGAAAATTAAACTAGTTAATAGACGTTACCTCGATTTTAAAAATCTAACTAGTTACTTTGAATTATATCATTTTTGTGCATATTTACTTTCAATTGGCACGGGTGTCTCTGTTGAATCTACACTGTTAAAATAAATTGTTAACACGAAGCAGTATGAATAGCGAGATCTATTATTACCATCCGCTTCGTAGATTGTTGAATATTTAGTTTGAATTAAATTACGTGTTTCTTTAACTTTGCGACTTCATACTACCTGTTATTAGTCCTTACAAATAACGGCTTGAGCATTTTATGCTTAAACTACCTCTTTTCCGTTCACACATCCCACAATTATTGTTTCAACAAAACATTGCCTTGCAGAGTGAAACGGAATGTCGTAAGTGAAAATTTGGTTATGTATCAATTGAATTATTACCTTCTTACCTGCTATTGTCTGGAATTATAGAAAAATGTGGCTTTAAAAATCATAAAATAACGTATTCTGTTTTAATCAATTAAAATTCAATTTTAACTTTCCTATTTTCCAAAGTAACTTATAACAATAAAAACAAGATATGGCATTTAAGTGTAAGGGCTCTCTAATCTTATATATTTTTTGAGGAAATACGAAAGATACATTGAATAAATATAATAGACGGAAAATATAAAAAGAACATCGCGGTCGTTATATCGTGAAACGCGGCCGACAACGCCATAATTCCGCGTAACAACTACGAAGTACAAAGCGTTCGCGAAATACGAGAAAGGAACAATCGACTCCATTTATTACGAAACACTGGTCAAAACGGGAACTTTTAATTGAACTTGCACAGCAAAGACCTTTTAGTAAATATCAAATTGGAAAAAAAAATTAAAATGCAAACGGTTCTTTGCCGACGCTTAATACGGTACGAGTAGCACAAAGCGGTATTTCATTTAGCGGAGCTTAATGACCGCCACATACATATGCCTGAAAAGTCTGCGAGTAAACGAATGTCAAAAGCTGCGACCTCCTTAGTGAATGTGTATCGTGATTAATTTTCATAAATGGAACGCGAGAAATTACTTTTCTATTGCAATTACCGGTAACTTCGCAGCGAGTGACGGCCATGGATGTAGGAGTACATATGTATGTATGTACGTAGGTACTCAATGATAATAATAATAAGGAACAATTCCACACACAGCTATCTTATTTCAAATAACGCAATTAAATGCCTGTGTTATAAGTTTTTAATCTCTCTCATCTTTTTTATGCTTTTAATATCATTAATGGTCACTAGTTTTCTCTGAAACGATTATCTTAAACGTTATGGGAATTTGGTAACTGAACCGAAATTATAAGCTTCGCTTGGATGAAAAAAATGTTACCTATTTTTTAGATATTATAATATTTTGAGTAGTCGTTTACCCGCGTCTAAAACAGTATGTCTAAAAAGGGACAAGGGGTTGCTATTTCTATTTTATCAGTTCGTATTTCTGTAAGACCGACTTTTAATGGATAAACTTTTATTGCGCTACTAGATTAACTTATAGCTGAGCATTCCCCGTAGATATCCGTTTATAGGCCTTATCAAAGTGATCGATTTAACATTAACATTGTACTGTTTAAATTATGTTGATTTGGAGAATATAACAAATTCGGCAGTATTAAATATAATATATTTTATAATAAAGGATCTCATGAAGGGCTTCAGTAGCGTAATTACAAATAACTTCTTTCTAAGTCATATGATGGCATTACTTAAGATTAGGATTAATTATCGTGATTCGGTTTCGGTTTAAAGATATTTATTTCTTATAAGACCATGGTCGCTTAAAATAAGAAACTTAAATTCTAAATTTAACTTAATTAAAAATCTAGGTTAAAAAAATGTAGGTCCGGATACATAAGTGTTTAATGTGTATAATGTGGAGTGTGGTTGCGCGCACATGTGTGTGTATATGTGTGTGTGTGTGTGTGTGTGTGTGTGTGTGTGTGTGTGTGTGTGTGTACGTGTGTGCGTGTGCGTGTGCGTGTGAACGTAATGAAATTATGTATTTTTTTGTTTTTTTTTTTTAATGAATCTATATGAATATCTTATTAATAACCAATAACCAATACTAACCGATCGAATCATTCGCACTAACAGCCCCAATGCTGCTATACTATTCGAGGTTAGTTGCCGAGGTTCATGGAAATAAGCGGCTGTTTATGATCACCGACTACTCATTGGAAAATAAATAGAACAAAAGCAAAATAAAGATAAAAAAGTTAAATTAAAGATAACACAAAGTTTACTATCGACTACCTGGCCGACATCAGGTTATCTCGTGACCGTTATCTATTTATTTTTCATTAACGAGAACATAAAATTAACGATGGCGCTCGTATGAAAAATTTATTATCGTCTAATTAGTCGGTGACGGCCGCATCACGCTTCGACGGTATATAAAACACAACTTGTTATATGTTAATTTATTGTCGTGTTAACTAGTTGTTACTTTACATTATACATATCGTATTTACGATGTTGTAGTATACGAGTAGTTAGGAAAGGTGAAGTTACAACAGCGCTAAGATAAGACATAGTCCTGATAGGAAATGGAAAAATTAAGGATATTTTTATGATAAAATCACACAAAAGAACGAAATAAGAAAGTGGGATGGCGAGAGATGGTTTCGGTTGTAAGATATCGAGTTTTCTGTGAATATTCCACATGTGAGCTAGTAAATTATATTATGACAATGAAAAAAAGTTCACGACTGTCTATGACTGTCATATGACTGTCGACCATTACCATGACTCTACACAACCGCTATAATAGAACATATTTGACTGGCCTCGTGGTCGAGCGGTTAGAGACCCTGATTGTGAAACCGGAGGTCGTGGGTTCGATTCCCACTCAGGACAAACATTTGTGTGATGAGCACATATCGCATGCTTAATGGAACACTGACTCATTAAGAAATAAGTTAAAATTTAGTTACGTACAGATACAGGCTTCTG
>DWQT01001314.1:0-17324 GCA_018244895.1 Myscelus amystis hages
AATAGTTAGATATATATAAATATATAGCATACTAAATGAAAATTGCATAATGTAGGAAAGCACAATACAAATATTGTATATTGTCCACCATAAATAGCAGACACTAAAAGATATACAAACAGAGTAATAGATAGAAATTGTTCGCAAAAGAAACTCTTATGGCTAGGAAGTAAGTAACATTACATCGCGGTCTTACTGCTCTTTTTATCTTTAGTGATAGCTTAGTGCTATCCTTGAGTCTTCCACAAGGGTGCCGAGTTCAAATTTTGTCACGCATCTGTCACTACAAAATGCGTTCTGTAACTTAATATTGAAATTTCACTTGTTTTAAAGTGACTTGGCCAAACCTATATTTCGTGGAGTTCTCCATAATCTTTTCTAAAATGCGTTCGCATGTGCCAAGCTTTACTAGGTCAGCGTTGTAAACTATGCCTTAAAACTTTCGATAAGAAGAACAAGGATTGAAAATAAAAAGACAATTCACGGTGTAAGTTGCCAAACTACCTGTGTCGTTTAAGAAAATATTATGATGACCACAGAGTGCTCGTCACGACGCCGCTAGGATCAAAGGCCTTTGATTACGATAAATGCGTAAAGCTTTCGCACGAAAGCCCACCTTCGACCCGTCTCGAAACGAAGCCCCATATGATTCTCGATTCAAACGCAAATCGATCTCTTCCATCGTCGTAACTTACATATGTAGGTACATTAAAGTTGTCAGTCCCACAATTACGGCTGCTACTTTTCCACAAAGCAGCAATAACTGCTGCTTAGAAGCATAAATCCAATTGAACTCTACAGCATTTTTACAATGTTCAGAGCACAGATAAATAATAGCTACTTTAATATTATCCTTTCATTGCTATTTTTGTACTTTATGGGAAGTATGTTGGAAAAAATTAGAAAGCCATTATTAGGCACGGGTCTACTCTAGAAACAATAAAGCTAAAGGTCACAATATCTGATATCAATATCTGAAATATAACACTAATTAATACTCACATTGATCACACAGTAAAGATATTTAATAAAACAAAATGTTATAAATGGACTAGCAGTCAGAACATGAAGGGAGTAATGGCGGTGATAATGGGCAGCGATCAGGGAATGGAGCTGGCTATTTGAAGGCTTTTTGGCACTATTAGGGTCCGTTTATATCTTTTCCTAACGTATTCGCTAACTGCTAAACGTGTCGGCGGCGAGCAAACGGAAATAATGGACGCCCGCAGTTTTCCTTATTAGAATTAGGCTTGCAAGCGGTGTTACTGATGTTCCCTTCAATATCTTTTTATACATTCGTTAACAGACAAAACAGTCATGTTATGTACGATCGGCCAAAAAATTCTTTGGCCGACCGTACATACAGCAAAGATTCACCGTAGCTAAGGTCAACAGAACTGGATAAGAATTGTTATTGCTTATTATCACCCATTAAATACTAAATCCTTTTAAGCAAAAGCTTAAGCTCATTAACTTGGTGACGTCATAAGTAATGTGGAATTCATCGGATAAAAGATAAAAAAGGAGCACTTATATAGATAACAAGTCGTCCTCTAGAATGTGTAAATGTTGTGACATAATAAATAACGGGATAAGAGGCGGCGAAATGTTTCGGATTTCCTATACGTTAGTGCCTCGGCCGTGAAATTTTCCTTTTATCTGTATTGCCTAACCTCACTATGTTATAAACGTAGTCATTTCGACACTAATAAGGGAGACCTTTTCTTTGATACGCTTCTCTTTATATATCTGTAACTTGTCATTGATATGCTTCTATTATCTATTGCCCGTGGTTTTGAGCGCATTATTTTAATTTGCAATAACAATTATTTTTTCTTATGCACAAAGAACGTGAATTTAAACCTTCAGATACCAAACGCTCTAAGAGCACTTCATTAGTGCTCAGCAATGCTATATGGAGAACGTATCTGTAAAATATCAGGATGCGAAATTTAGCGATTTTGGTTATGCATTAATCTTTGAGTCAGTCAGTCACTGACCTACTTCTTATAACATTATTATTTTAATGTAGCGTTAAAATTTTCCTTCAAGGCAGGATCGTAGATAGTACCTGCGGCGCTTAGCACGGACTAAACTGTTACAAAATGTACCGTCAGTAACGTCAATGCGAGTTTACGTTTACCGCAAGCTAAGAACCCAAAACCGCTAGCATACTTCGATATCGGATTGCGGGATCTTGATAAATTACTTCTTCCCTCTTACAGATGTCATAAATAATGAAGATTAGCGCGTGGTTTGACGCGAACGTAAATCGTTTCTCATCTCAGCGTACTCCGCTCAATAAGTCGAAACGAAGTCAACATTTCCACACCTTAGTACATCCGTAAAAGCTGTCGCATATATTAATAACGTCGAAGTTATGCATAATGCTCTAATGTACGTTGCTTTTTCAATTGCTGAATAAACATTTGATACTTTTAACTTTTACACTAAGCGAATGGAGTTCGAACTAATTAATACAAGTTCTTTACACTAGAAACTTTTTACCCAGCTTTTACCCTTTTGATTTGGTTTATTCTAACATGCTTCCAATGTGTTAAGTGATTTAAGAATCGTGCTAAACTATTTTCAATTAAATTTATTCAAACCAATTACAATACTACAGCATACAGGTAAAGAAAATCGAACACGTTTGAAAAATCATAATACAGTAACATCAATTATTTCCATGTTTGTTAACATACATTTTAACGGTGTTTTACTGATTATTGTTAAAAAGAATTTAACGTTTAATCTAACGTGTTTTATTCGAATGAGCATACCGAGGAAACAGAGATTTGAATAGCGATGTGTTACATAGAATAGGGTTGTGCCTGATGGTAAAGGGTTAAATTTAAATGTTACAACAATTATCATTAGCTACACTAATACGTGAAGCAAATACTTTGCGCCCCTTTTTACAAAAATTGGGTAGACGGAGGAATATGAAACTTGGCAGAACTATAGTTTATAATAATATGTAGGAGAAGTGCAGAACGCTAATATTTTTCGATAATAATGTTTATAATGTACATTAAATCAAAAATAAAACATTACGCACACTACCATGCATTCGACACACGTATTTGCTACAAGCATACATACATTATGTCATACGCAGAAAAGTTTTATTTGCCCCATTTGATATAGAAAATACCACGTGAAACACCGCTCGTTTATACAAATTTATTATGGTCGAATTTCGACCACTGGGCAACCACTATTCATTACCACGACAATTATTCATGTAATATTTTAACATGAGAAGATTGTTCAAACCAAAACCGAGATCCTGTGTCTAGATCTACGTTAATACGCCGCGCAGTCTGTCTCTGTCCTGCCGTTGTCTTCCAATTTGGAACTGGAATAATTTATCGTCCGTCTGTCCTTTTCACATCTAAATCACACCACCTTAGGGTCATCAGATGTATGTATGTGCCTGCATATTTATGTTGTTGTACTCCTGCAGCAATAAAACAGGAAGCACAGCCCTAGAATCGCACAAAATCTCCATTGCTAGTTCGTCAATAGGTACGAGTCAAATCTTGCGACTGAATTTTAAACCAGCTAATCTCAACCATTTGAGCTGATTTTTTTTTGTTATATTTGGACAACAATGAATGGCTACGTGCTACAAAATAAGATAAAAACGTTCACCTTATTAAAATTTTACGATCAAATTTTGAGCATCAAGCGAACTCCAGTGTTATTAATAACATCTAAACATTTGCAGTCCAATAAAATACGATGTCTGTAATTTCAGTCTTTACACTTCCTTCATTGCGCACGTAGCCCGATCTCAGCAGTGGCACCTTAAACCTTTTCGCAGTCTTATTTGTACAATTAATCGTACCATTTGTATTGACAACGGATATTTGTTCTAGATAGGAATCAAATCCCAAACGGCTGAAACGGGCCGTCACCAACCAATACACGAACAAGTCAGTAATTAGTGTCAAGACGTAGTGTTAGAGTACTAGACAGTATCCAATTAGCATCAAAGCCTATTGTCATCGGCCTATTGAAGAGAAATGACGTTGGTATTCGACTATAATACGAGTAACTAGAAACCGAATATACAGATTGATCATATTAACAATATTTCCATTCGTGCCAATATTGATTATTTTCTATTTCGGTCCGTCTTGAATAAATTATCGAACATCCCTTTGTTACAATTTATAGCGCAATACACTGAAGAAAAATTTCAAAAGCAGGATTTTCTCTTGTATTTTACATTGTATGCTTAATAACGTATTACACGAACTGATAGATTTCCTGCATGCCTATTAATTAATACTAATTGATAGAAATATAAGAAATGACCCAGTGGATTAAATTGCAACATCCCATTGCGGGGTATGGGGTTCATATCCAGTACTTCGAACTTGAGAAAAAAATTTCATTAATTATGTGTGTTTATAACTTGTAAAAAATATAACCATCTATCTGAATATGAATGTAAATTTTAATTATTATTTATTTACATATACATACGTAGGTCTGCCAATAATCGTTACATGTATTAAGCATATTATACCTACATATGTATTATATGTTTATCGTGTATTCGTGCCAACATTTCGTGTCGTATATTTTCTTTTCGTATCGTGTCCTCTACTCCAATGAAGAAACGATTCATACATTACATTTTAAAATCGTAATTGCATGTGAACAAAGACTCTTTCATATAGTCTCATACCTAATTTTTATTTCGTTGCAAACCGGTAGCAAAAGGACTTTTTAAATAATGTTTTGATGTGTGTTATCTAATAAGACAGTGACTCAAAAATGTTGTCACAAAGTAGCGATTGATAAACTTCCCTTATAATTGTTGCTGCGAAATATTCTAAAGGGGAAATTCGAAAGATTCGGTATAAGCAGTTAGACGTACTCGTAAATACTTTGTCGTAAAATAGTGAACAACAGCACATTCAATTGTTATCTATTCGTCAATATTGAAGGTTTGTCCCTAAACAAGTTACTAAAAGAACAATATTCTTCCAACTTCAATATTGTTTATTTCCACACAAACCCTTGACAGCTATCGGGATTCAATCAAGCAATTTTGGGTGAAAGGTTCCGAGAAATATACAAGGAAATAGACATCTCAACTGGTCTGCTACCCGCGTGTTTTCTTACACAATTAACAGAATATCAGTCGCTTTGCGCCGATATTTTGATATTAACTTTAGTATACCCACATATGAACATATTATGTATATTACAAGTTGTACATAGTTATGTCTTTCATTTGTTTTCATTCCGATATAGTGCTTATATGTGCTTATATTAAGGTGGTTATGATATCTTTATAGTGCTTTTATGTGCTTATATTAAGGTGCTTACGATATCTTTTTTTATATAATCGCTCTCATAATGGATAAATGTCTGTGTAGAAATTGGATACTCAGACATAACTACTGCATTTCTTATCAAGAGTTGGTTCAGCACAGTTTACCATGGTTGAATTGGTTACATTTCTTAACTTTCATCACAAAATCATATTTATAATAAGTCGAAAGTACGTAATAAGTACAAAGACTTCTAATGAAGGTTTTATTAATTTATGTTGTTGGCAGTGCTATTATTAAATAGAACTGCCAATACATCTATGTACATATTTTACATCTAATTACGTGGATTGATACGATTAAATGATGTTTCTTTACCGATAGTATTTTTTTAAAAGCAACATGTAATTCAGATTCACTATTACTGTTAACTCAAGATTATGTATTATACAGTTCTACCAAATTAACTGTGGATTAGGAGACATTATATTTCGTAGAGAGCTTTTGATAAAATATTCAGTTCCTCAGGGTTTGTTTACGATGTTTTCTTGTACTATTGTGAGTGATTTTTAATCTTTCAATCTTAAAACGAACATAACTTTCTAAAGTTAGAATGCGTGCCTGGAATCTGAATCGTAAAGACTGCGGTTGAGTAGAATTCTAAACTAGAACGCGCCTGTACTTGAAAGCTATGAATCTTTCCTGCATTCCCAACCTCTAAGTGTAAGTGCGTAAATTTTTAATTAATGAAACTTGTATTAATTAAATCACCCTTTCATTGTGATATATAAAACATTTGGTTAGGTTTTTATGAACATACGAGTATAAATGAGAATTAGCCATACAAAACTTTACACTTATAAAAAATCATTCAATTTTGAACAACACATTTTCCAATATTATTTAACACTCATCTAAGAGCTATATATAAATACATATAATAATAATCTATTTTTGAATTAATATGAAATTTTTCTTTGTTTTTTTATTTAAATGCTTGTAAAATATATTTGAGCCTAGTACAGATTTTATTCGTTATAGAATAGGCTGAAATTTTGTTTGCCTGGATTATAAAATGTCGCTTATTAGGACAATAAGCCATTTTATTTATTATACTTGCTTTCAAATCTGAAATCGGTTTTTAAGTGCCACATATATTATAATGTCGGTATCATGTGATTTTACGTTACCCGTAATTTACGTTATTTAATTATGTTATATATTACTGACATTGCTAGCTTATTTCAAATATAAAAAATTAAACAAGTATATAAATAACCTATTCTACCAAATACACTTAAAATAAATTGTTATTTTTTTAAACAGCACCTGGAAGATTAATTGTTACGTAGCTTATTAATAAATATGTAAAAGTCATGAAAATGTAAATACTTATTAAAATAAATTCTCACCTCAATTTATCCATGTCTGCATATGAAGATTTTAATCACTAAACATAAGTATGCATTTGACGTCACAAAGTTCCCGCTCATAATCAGGTTTATTAATTAAAAAAAAAACAGTCTATAGAAAATATGTACAAATAAATTTTATACTACGCGTAGTTTATGTATATTCAGTAATAGAGAGCATAGTCCAGAGTTTGCAACATCTTTATGTTTTATAGTATTACTTTGAAAGTTATATATCGTAGATAGACCTCGTAGCAAGAGCGTTCGCAGCGTGCGCGCGATGTACCGAACGGTTATCAACTGACGCTACGAACCACTACGAACCGCTACGCCGTAGTAAGGCATACGCCCGCATGGACAGTCTTCGGACTTTAAGAGTTATTTATCGAACAACATTTCGCGACTTTTGTTTACCATTCATAAACATATTATGTATTTAACTAGCAATTTATTGGCAATTTCTCATTATTTCTAGGTATCATAATTAAATATGTTGACAATTAAGTACGTTTGAGACGCAAAATCTCTTATTTCTAATAACATATTAGCGTTTTGGAGGAGGAGGCGCATATAGGAAGAAGGTGGCTCTATGCATGAGCTCTATGTATTATACTAAAGGGGCAAACATGTAGCTTATAAACAGCAACATTTCATTAATTTTTCTGATACCTATGATTGAATTAATTTGAGACTGCCACCTCACTTAACACCAGGGGAGCTCGTAATGAAACGCACGCTTATTTTTCGATTTATAAAAAAAAATGGACCTATTTATTTTATTTATTACCTTGGTTGCGTTACCATTACTTGGTGTTTTATGCGTTTTATGAAAGCAAATTTTTAAGGCTCCTCTAATTAACGCGGCCAGTAATTTTATTTAATGCGTAATATAAGTCGCCGTTACGTTTTTATTCCCTGGCAATATAATTAGTATAGAAAAAATGAAGGAATTAAAAGTAATTTTTATTTTTTTACCTATAATGGATAAATATGCTTAATATCATTTTCACCGCTATTTCTCTTTTGTGTAATATTGACAGTAGAATTATAAAATTAATGACTGTAATAGATAATATTTAACGGCGATTTTGATGAAGGTAGAATAGGCGATAGAAGTTTGTTAGGCCGATAGCTGGTGAAAAGCCTCGATTTCCACCTACCTTTACAGGAAATAGGTGTAATAAAAATGTTTTTAAAACGATAATTATTTGGATTTTCCTAACATATGTACGTATATGTATATAAAACATTAGGAAGAAAGTGAACCATGTCGCGACAACAACTATGTATATCTGTAAATACTTCTATACAAGTAAAATTATTAGTGTATTTTTGGTAAAACATTTTAAACACTTCAGCTATTAAGCATTCCAGAGGCGAGCGTTGAATGTTAAGCGGGCAAAAATTGAAATCCCCGTTGACGTCACGGGGTATTGAGGAGCGCCTCAAATGTTAAGGTGCGGCCCTTTTAGAAATGGGCGCGTTTTAAATAGGAATATATACATCTTATCCTTTATTTTTAATTATATACTTAACATTACAGTTATGTAAGTAAAGTTATACATATATTACGCATCAATTTATTTGCTAAAGAAACCTACCTCTCTCTTCTTGCATATGCTTAATTTCACGTTATATTTTTCGGTGCAAAATTTTTCGTATCTGAATTGTTGGCGATTAGTTTTGCCTCGGTAAGAAATATCGTAGGAATGTTTCACAACAGGAAAATCTCTGTTTATTATCTCTTAATACAAAAGGAACGTGACACTTTTATTTGTGCCCATCGAAATAATAACAACAAGAGCTGAGAGCGTTCCCACGAAGGTATCCGGTGATGTGGTTACTATGGATACTCACACATAAATAAAAACAACACCCACGCTGATAAAAACAATTTAATACGTCATTGATATACCTGTAATAATAGGTGGTGAAAGCGTAAGAGCGTTATCCCTGTACCCATATAATAAATAAATGAAAACTCTACTTCCGCTTATATTCGCAACCCAACTAAGGTAGAGCAAGGAGAAAGGTAATTACAACGATGATTAAATTGTTCAGGTGACGTGGAGACTGCGAATCGACTTCGAAATAACAATTATGAAAACAGGCTTTTTTATGTTTTCCGTACCCTGGATAATAGAACTAACGTGTAATAAGCAGTTGTATCAAATATGTGACATTAATCATGAAATCGTGGTAGAGTACGACTCTACGAGACTCTACCATGCTGCTTCGTGCCTATTAGTGGCGACACGGCATAGTGTTCAACCCATTAAATGTTTTTGAACTCCCATCAAAGCCTCCGTCGAAGTTTAAGTATTGTATGTAGCGATGGCAACCGGGATTGCCGCTTAAGCAAACAAGGTTCCTGACAATTAGCCATTACGTATATAAACTATCGATAAGTCGCTTAGCTATGTAAAAAGTTTTAAACCTGCAACCGCATCAGTGCAATGACTCGATCTATTTTGCATGTGACCAGTCATATGAAATTGGTATACATCTAGAATAAGCCTGCAAACAGAGCTAAATAAGAGAAATGCTCACGCTGCATTGCTTAGTTTTATCCTCAAATTATCGTATACATTTAATTTTGATGTAATTTAAAAGAATTTTGATTTAAAAGAGTATTATATTTATTTACGCCTGCATTGCCTATTTCACATGTTGTGTTATATGTGACTTTTTATAATCATATGTTGTGACTGCTTGTAGAAGTGCATGAATTGTGTAGGCGAAGTTGAAGTATTGTACATTTCCATTTTCGGTTTCGAACATTTTTAACATGTTTTTAATGAGTCTCCATCGAAGGACATCGGAAAACGATCGAATAGATGTTTAGCTCTGATAACGAGTTTCCATCAATAAGCCATTTAAGTTTACGACAAGAACGATTTCGTGTCTAGTTAATTTATAATTAGGTCGGGATTAAGCCCGTAATGTTTGAATATTACGAGGCTTATGATTTATGATAATGTTCAAATATGAACTACTTTATCTTACTTCGATTCCGTTGTTACTGCCATTGCATATTCATGCAATATTCATTAGGCTGTGTATATTATTACTATTAGTTAGGTAAGCATTGAGTGTCAAATATTCATACTGGACGTGGATATCTTTCAATATATTATTTTTGTTTCTCATATTAGATACATATATTTTTAATGTTATTCGCAATATTTAAATGCATGAGTATTGTGTGCGGGTTTTCGGTGCCTTGCGCCGGCGAAAATGAAAAAAGTTGCTCCGTGAGCCCAGATATAATATTAATACAATAACACCTGTGATCTCGGCAGGCAATATTCAAGCCCAACCGAAAGAATACGCCAGCCTAAATTCATATTATGTCCTATATAATTCTATAATTCCCCACGAAAACATTTCTTCAATACAAATTTTCCGCGAAAATCTCATTCGTACTTTGAGGTTAGGTTTTTATCTTCTTAAAGGGCACTTCGATTTTAAGAAGATAAGCACCTATTAATATCATTGTCGTATCTGAAAACTGACAGGATAATAAGTGACTTCTATTATCACGAAATAATGTATTTACAGATAACAAGCTACTGCCATTATCGTAAATATTACATTAACTTTAACTTGTAGTGTTCATTAGGTTGTACGAGTGTAAAATTAGTGAGTTACAAATTAATTGGTATAGGGATATGAGAAATTTTCTAGTAGCTAGGAACCAGATTATAGCTACGGTATTTCCTGTATGTAAGTGATGAATAAAGGAGGATTTCGTGGTCGCCAACGGCTAGAGTGCTCTAGCTAGAGTGCTAGCTCTCACTATTCAGTTAGCAACACCGGGATGAACGACACTGGTTGGTTCCACACACTTGGGATGCCGGAGTCCAACATCGGCTCTGCCGGCTATCAAGGAGGTTTTAACGTAATAATGGGTACCTTTAAAAAGTTCCCCTCGTAATGAAAAAAAATGGGATTTGAAAATTTACGTGCACATAAATGTTGTACAATTTTCAAATACGAGAAAAAATATGTCTATTTCTGCTATATTACAAGCTGCTGAGTACCTTTTGTGTGGAAAGTATCTAAACATAAATATACTAAAGGAAAAACATTACTTGTTTGTTTAAAGGTGTTGAGCAGAAATTAATATTATTATTTGCGGTAATAAACGTTTATCTGAATGCCGTCTTGCCACGATAAGACCTGTCAACTGTGTCCTTAGCCTTGTTCCACGAACACGATAAGGAAATTACTTTGAAAAATTGTCTACATTTCTGGGTATTATTGTTTTACGCTTTTGAATATTATTTTGTTTGCTTTAGAAAGCGAGTAGCAATAGTAATAATAGTAATATATGCATTGCGATATCTCCTTACACGAAATTGAATTGTTGTACGCCAGTACTTGTGTTTATCAATAAAAGGATCAGATTGCCACTAAGTAAATCGTGTATTTGTAATAACATAGAAATATTAAGCTAATTATGTTTTTCAATTACTATTTTTTTTTCGAAATTCATGTTTGAATTGTAATAAAAATCGCTATACACTCATTTAGGTCATTTTTACCGTCAAATGTTCAAACGAACGAGTTCTCTCAGCCTGTCCTTTTCCAATATTGAATGTTGATTTTGATGTTAATTGGAATGTACGAACAGAAAGAGATAATTTACACTGTTATTTGCATACAAAACTTTTCCATTAAATTGAACTCTACGAAAACGTGTCTTTTATCTGACGTATGTACATATTAGGTCAAAAACATACAATTAGGTATTTGAATTCTTTAAATACATATATTTAATTAATAATAAATAAATAAATAAATAAATGTACTGGTTTATTTATTTGGTTTACAATTTCGGAACGTATAAAACGAAACTTAATTATATTTCTCTATAAATACCAAATACGTTGGGTACGTTCAATAGATTTCATTTGGTTATTTTAATTAACACCGTATTTCAGAGTATTTAAGATTGAATTTCGATTGTTGTTAAATTAGTCCTTTCGCCGCCACGCTCCAGCGTTGACCCTCAGTAGGTCTCTTTATATAGACTTGCCGCGTATCAAAGTTGACGGTAAGTCAAAAATTAAAGCTGTAGAGGACATTTGTTTGTTACGTGGACGACAGTGGTCTACACCAGTATAAGGCCCTGAAAACAATACATGATATACTGAAAATGTCGCTTTGTAAATTCGGAGGTGCATGAAACATTTGAATGCATTCTGAACAATTTCCATACACAGATATAGGTACGTAATGGTCTGTATGATTTTTGTCTGAAATACATGTTCATAAGTTGCCAAGAGAGGAGGGGCATCTTCCCTAAACTCAGTCGTCCACAACACAAAACATATACATATATGTATGTACATACAGTTATATATCTGTGTAATAGATCCGTAGCCTTTGTTCGTTCCAGTAATGGTCTTTAATGGCCAAGTGAATAGGAATCGTTATTGTTTTGTCCGGTGTATTGACTTACAAAGTACCTTTATGGTGTTCGGAAATATCAACAAGCGAGGTAAAAGGTCATTGACCTTATAGATATCAATATAATGTATAATAATGTTTCATTGTTTAGAAATTACAGTTTAATTATCATGCCATTTTTGAAGGTATTTTAAATGGCATTCATAATAAGGATTAATTAGGAATCTATCTAAAAGTTACGGGGTTTCAAATAAAATTTATTAGCATTGAATTACACCAAATTTTCCACTACTACAGCGCTGCCTTTTTCGTATACTGCATTATATATGAACAAAAGAATATCAGCCCCAATTAAATGTGAAGAAATTCAAATAACTTTAAACAAATCAAGAGATTCCCAATTGATGTTTTGAAATTAGTTAAAACAAAAACTTATTCCGGTACCGGGAATCGAACCCGAGCCTCTTGGGTGAGAACCAAGTATCCTAGCCACTAGACCATACCGGATGATGCTTGCAGTGTCGAAGGAAAGCGACATAAGCGAATATCAGATGCCAATTAACTTAGAATAAAAAATTCTTTCTTCCATAATAAGAATACTCCATAATCTTTTCTAAGATATGCAGTATTCTAAGCTTTCCTTGGTCGGCGTAGTAGAGTAAGCTCAAGCCTTCATCATGTCAATACAAACGTTAACAATACAACCTGAAACATGAAAAATCCAATAAAAACATAAATCAATCTAAACCTTTCTTTAAACATGTACACAGCTTAATTAGTCGTAAAAAGATGTACACAACTTAATAAGAAATGTGTATCTATCTTTTGCTAACGCAAAGTAACTAGTCCACTAATCCGCATTGAAGACTTATTTCTGTAGCATATTTCGTCAACTATGCTCCAGATTTGTCGCCGTTAGTCGAACTACCCTTTCTCGGAAGTGGGGCGTAAGAAGGTTGGATCCGTGTGCGACACAAAATTGGGGTGGCGATATTAAATTAATATCACCCATTACTGATATTTCGATTGCTTATTAATCGCTCGGTTTTAGAAACAATTCGCTAAGGAATACCCAACACATCTCTACTTTGTATTGAACGGAATCTATGGTACCCCTGCTATAAGTAATTATAAATATTGACATCTTCCATAAGGAAAATTTGCAGTTTTATCAAATTGTATAATACTTATTATATTGATATTTTTATGTACAATATGCATGTATTCATTTAATTTTGTTTTCCGTTAGATTTTTTTCTTTTATGGTTTTTGCATTTGCCATATGTGCGTATAAACACGGTGTCATATTATGTACATACATTATTATCACGTTCTACTTTTTGGTTAATATTATAAACCTCTGTAAAAGCAAATCACATCAGACCCAATTTTAACTAAAATGTTGAAGTATTGCAATATTATTAGCATCTTTATGTAAATAAGTAAGTAATAATGCGTCTACAGCTCCCTTCCAGTTCAAAAGCGATAAGATGTTCCCAAATATTACGTTTGAACTTAATAAGTACTCAGAAGTTGCCTTGTAGCGGAATAGTGCATTGTTCTAGTGTTCTAGTTAGGTCTTAGCGGGTGTGAATATTACAATATACGTAATATTATACAAACAAATACCTATCAACAAACCGCGAAGACCTTAAGTATTACCATATGTTATGGCTTAACTCTAACATTATATTTTAGTCTAAATATACGAAACATAAACACAATTTAATTTACTATTAATTTAAAATATAACAAGATTTTATTGAAAATAAATATATTTTCTATCAACATGCGGGTTTTGTTATGAAAATGTAAATTAATAAACATTTTTACTGTCTAATAATAAGCGAGAAAAGTTTTTGTATCTAAAAAGTAGTGAATAATAAAATTGAAGAAAAATTCATGAAATAAAAACATGAAAAATAGAATTCCGGTACCGGGAATCGAACCCGAGCCTCTTGGGTGAGAGCCAAATATCCTAGCCACTAGACCATACCGGATAATACTAGCAGCGTCATAAAACATCACCATATGGGACTCTCACAACAGTTTAATAATTATGTTTTCAAAGGGTAATAATTGTTTTCATAGAATTTAACATAAAAATTTGATCAATTTATAGATCTCTCTTTACATATAGCGGCAATCTTTCTCTACGTTATTTTATTGGGAATATTTTGTAGGTGCGGGAACACTGGACCATATTCCACCACGCTGCTCCAATGCGAATTTGTATAAATAGGGTTTAGCAGCTGGCCTCTCTATTCAATATTTTAAATCCGTTTTCAAAATGTTCGATTTTACCATTTTTGCGTCCAACTTTAATCACTATTACTCGAAGCTTACTCGAGATCGATAGCTTAACGTAGGTACTCTCGGTAGCTGGGGGATAATCGTCGTAATTCACCCGCCAGCGACTCCCACGGTGAACCGCCGCCGCCCCTGTCGCTTCCCTCACTGCAATTTGCAACCGCGTCAGACCTACGAACACTTTATATAGGGTACATAGTTGTGCTTACATTGTATTAAGGTTTCATTGGTAATTAAACTGAAAAGACATTGGAACTGCACTATTTGCTACATACTACGTAGCAGAACTTTAATTTAATTTAATTTTTCGATTCAAAAGATTTCTACCTACGATACATACATACGATATGTGCCTACTGAGCTATTAACATTACAATTCTATTATTAATTAATTAATTTAGTTTGTTCAGACAGCCTATTCAATACAATGTTTTTAAGTACTAAACTTATCCGGATAACAGAGGTACAAGCATATCCAGGATTAAAAACCCAAAATCGTCACCCTATAAACCCAAAACACCTCGCCTTTTACTCAGCGGATAAATTACCAAACTTCCTTCCCGTATATTAAATACTTAGGGGTACGTTGGACTGGTAAAGCACTTGTTGGATCATCGATATGTGTCGAAGAACGGTAAGCGAGTGACATTAACGCAGGGACAACTTAATATGCAATAATGAAACTTAAGTATAATATTTGTTGTAACCATTTTTGCATCCACTGTTAGATGCTAGTTACACTCATATATTTGAAAAGCGAGCTTTTGCGCATACTTCACGCAATATACCCGGGGAAGGAGAGAGGGGAGAAATAATAGGGACATTTGAAGAATGTTTTGATTTACTTCTATCGATGTAATGATATTTATCATTTTTAATCACCCTTTTACTGGTCCACTGCTGCACCGGGTCTCTTTTCATACGGATTTACGCCATAGTCGGGCGTATATTGCTCCAAATATATTCTAATGTGTATTGACTAATTGATGAATGTTCGCGCGATAGAACCAGTGAAGCGTCTAGCGACTAAAATAAATGGCGGTACAAGCAATGATCCCAGTCTTCTGCTCACCTCGAATGCAAATTCCAATATCACTGTGAAACCCACGTTGAGTACTTTGTCGTCGTTTAGCATAAAATCCGCCATTCTCTGCACAATATAGCGGATCATTCAGGAGCTCCTTCAGAATTAAGGCTTCGCTTCCCCCGAACCGGAAGTAATTGGAGAGCGTTTGTACACCAAGAGTTCGCTTATGAAACTATTCTGAAGCCACATATTATCGTATTATTATACGTAATATTCACACAATATTAATAACTGTTATTGTTGTTTTATTCAGGTTACATTTAAATCGTATGATTAAACCTACATTAAATATTGTAACGTAAAAATTAATATAAATCATAATCAATAAAAAAAAAATTACAATATAAAGAAATTAAAAAGGTTACTTATCTCATCAAAGAATATTCGTCTAATTTTACATTTACAAATAAGAACACTAAAAAATAATTCGACTGTTATAGGAAAATATATGCACTCTCTTGCTATACACAGTGTTGTAGATGAACACAAGACGGATAATTTAATGGCCGCTGCGAATACCTTGGGACCCCATTTTTATACAAACGCTTGCATTTGTATTGCTTAAAAGGCAAATTAGAAGTGGAAGGTTGGTAGCGCCGTTATTTCTGGCCGGCGAATTGCCTCGTGTACATTATGCCGGATAACCATAATCCTAAATCACTAAGGGCATAACTTAAGGGAAAGAATGGAGGCTACCCGTTTGCCGAATTAGCCGCTAGAGCGCGCGGGAGTGAGTGGAGCTTGGGTAGCTGTTGTATCACACGCGGGGGAAGTATAGCGAGATTATCGCTGATACAATTTTTTATTTTTTACTAGCTTTTGCCTGCGGCTTTGCGCACGTTAAATTCGGAGTAAAATAATTCCCCTTTACCTATACCGTGAAAATTTGCTACTATCTTTGAAATATCTAAATTCATATTTATGTATGTTCTAGATTCTTACTCACTGCCATTAAGAAATTCTGAATTGCAACGCGTGGAAAATCGCGGGCAAACGCTAGTTATATATGTAAACCTTCCTCTTGAATCACTCTATCTACTTAAAAAAAACTGCATCAAAATCCCTTGCGTAGTTTTAAGGATCTACGCATACATAGGGACAGGAAGCGAAAGCTACTTTATTTTATACTATGTAAAGAAGATATTCAGTTTTTTTTTTATTAATTTACACTTACAAAGTGAATGTTGTTCAAATGGAGATTGTTATAATAATAGAAAATTGTTAGAATAAACACACACGTGACTGAAAAGATAAAAATGAATTATTGATACAGAGATCTGATCTGGTAAATGCCATTGTAATGATTAACTTATGTTTAATATAACAGTGCTTAGGTGCAGCTTTTGCTTTTTTTAACTATAACATATAAATTGAATATGAATGTGACTAGAATTCTGTAAGTATTGATTTCTTATCATAAATAACATTGAATTATATAGTAGGCAAAATTAGTTTGAAATTTTTGTAATATTAATATAACATAATAACAACTTAAACCTCCTCCCAACCTCATTATAATCAAATATGAAACAGTTGATGACATGGTTATTTTAATTATCTCCTAGCGTCAGTTGAATACATACTCGTCCCTTATCGCTTGGGTCGCATATCGCTTGGGGTGTGACGAACGGAAAGTCGTGACACAACGGTCTCTATGCTCTCAACGATTTATGTTACAGATAGTTTTAAGTACTTAACTTAGACCTTTACCTGTAATTTTGAACGTAGACATTACACTTAAAACCGTATGATAATTCCGATGAGTAACACAATATTTCAAATATGACTTTTTAAGAGATATAATAA
>DWQT01001315.1:0-17317 GCA_018244895.1 Myscelus amystis hages
CCAGATTTACTGTAGGACAAGAGCGGACAGATGACAACTACTGAAGAATTGATAGTGGAAATGGAGAATATCAATGTCGTCTATTCCTACGACAAAACAATGAAATTAATCGTTAACAAATAAACGACATGTTGTTCTGAACTGGTAATGTTTCGCTTGCACCATTTTCATAGTATATATAAACTATGGCAAAAAATAGTGCAACCAAATACAAAATTGGCAAACACGTCATGAACGGTATATATCAATAAATTTTATTCAATTTCATTACACAATACATAATATTGCTCCAGCACAAGGGAACAATCTTAAAAGGAATAAATTTTTGGTGTCTACATGTACCGTTGCCTATAACATAAGGTACGGTTAGTCAATTAACGAAATGCGTCTTGTAGTGGTCTGCTAAAGACTTCCACTTTATTTGCCGTACGTATATAATCACCTCACGGTTCTTGCTAGTAGGCATAGTCGGAGCGGTAAGAACAAATATTTTTTACATTTAGATAGTGGATTTACTAAAATTGTAACAGTTGAAAAGAGTGCGTATTAATTTTAAATCTGAAGATTCTGTATAAAGCAATACAAAAATGCATTAACTGTCTAATAAAATCAATAATTGTTAAGTAATAAACATGAGTATATTTCAAACATCATTTCCCACACGCACATTCGTAGACATAATTAGTCCAGACAGTTATGTAATTATACGTTTATTGTCTAATGATACTGTTCCTTGGTTAGATCAATTGTAATGATAGGTAGATAATAAAACTTTACAAGTGGCGAACAGATTAATTAATCCTAGACTGCAATGATTAAGTTACATTACAATAGCATCTTCGCGATTTTAATAGGACTTATGTGTGTAAAACTTCTACAATTTCATTTATACAGTTATCGTGAATGTATTTTTCATTTGTTTCAAGAAATATGAATCTCAATGTTTTTTTTCAATAATCTATGCAAGCTTCCAGCCTTAACTCTTATAAATGCCGGTATCAAAATTGACAACTCGCATGGAATTAATTTCTAAGGAAACGAAAAACAAATATATTTCATTTCATTTGTGAGTTCTTATTACAGACGCGTAAGGAAGTGAATCAATTAGGATTTAAGTAATTAAAAGAGCGAAGGTTCCCCGTTGTTGATAGTCTCAGGTTATATGTTAATGAATGATGTCGCCGACGCAGCCCGATCGCTGGCGGCCGCCAGGCGGAAGACAGTCTCACGACGCGCGACGTGGGAACGCGCTCTGTGACCCCCCAACATGACAATATTTACCCATATATAATTGAAAAACTTATGTTTAACAGTATCCTAATGATTATAATATTAATATAAAAAAAATATAATGAAATGGTAATAAAGTGATAATAAAATTTGTTAAAAATAATATTTATGTAATATTAAATTTTTCCCGTACAATTTATTTCTGAGGATAACATAGTTTGCTCCAGTTTTTTAAGCAACATTTTTAATGCGATTAAGTAAGGCTCTTTCTATAACGGTGAAGGAAAACATCGTGAAGAAACCTGCACACCTTAGAAATGTTATAAAGTATATAATATTTTCTAAGGTGTGTGCAGTCAACAAATCCGCACTTGGGATGCGTGGACCATGACCTAAATCCCTTCCACTATGCGTGTAGACCCGGTGCAGCAGTAAACCGATAAAGGGGTCGAAAAGAAAAAAACCGTTAGACCCAAAAAAAACAAATAGAGTGCAACATAATCTTGCAAATAGTGATAATATTTAGTGCAGCATACAAGTGTTATATCGCTTTGAAATAATACCTAAGAATATTGTGTTAATTAATTCTACATGTACAAAGAAAGAGGTATCCATGAGCGTAACTAAAATTTAAAGCGCTTAGAGTTGGAGTACTCTTCATATGGGAGTACCCGCATTGGGGACGTGTAAATAGAAATCTTTATAGCCACGAGATAAGACCAAATTAATTGATTCCGTTTAGCGAGAACTTAAGTCTAATTGCTGATTTCCTTAAGCATCACTTAACTTGGTTTATAAACTCAATATTACAATTTGTCAGCAATTTATACACCATTTGCGAAATACATTGCGTATTAATTGCGCGCTTGGAAAGTTCTATAACATTTGTTTTGCACTTAAATAAAACAACAAAGTACATACAATGAACGTATTTCGCGTGACAAATCTGGAAATTCACACACACAGCAATTCTTTGCATGCACTTAAATAGAGTAATCATAAAACTAGAATCGTTTTGTGTTTTGAAAGAGCTATAAAAAAAAATTTCAATTACACGTATTTAGATTGAAAACTGTACATTTAATTACGAAACTATGCACGTTGCGGCTGTGCCCACATGAAACTGATATGTACAACCGAATAATCCCAAAACAGTTTTCGCACGCTCATGTAAAATTGCTCGGGCAAGTATAAAGTATGCGGTAAAAACAAAATTGGGCGGTCAAGAAACGATGTGACCGTGTTACAGATGGTGGTAATGCCTCTATGGCGTGCCGACACCATCTCTAATGTGCTTATAATGGCGATATCGGGCGGGACCGTGCGAGTTAAGTAATTGATAGAGCAACTCGGTATACACTGTACTATTAGCTGCGCTAATATACTACATTACCTTAATAAATAATGACTTCATTTGTTATAAATCAACCAACTGGACATATTAATGTGATAATGGTGGGCTGGCAGGGAAACATTTATTTTATTTTTGAAGCTGTTTGCAAATTTTATGATTAATTAATAAATTAATTGAAATATGCATATATAAATAATTATTTAACAATAATACATTTTGAGCCCGTATGAACCATTGGCCCCAAAATTGAAGTTTCTATAAACTACTCAATTTCGATCATTCTATTGATTCGAACAGTGAAAGTTGCCTATATCAGGCGTGTATGTTCTATTTGTAAAGAATGTGAAGATAATCAATGTTGCTAATGAACTTAATTAAAATAGCCATTCACTATAAGTGAGGTTGTAACTGGTTCCTCTGATTTCAATGCAATTGTAACACTCTTTCGAGACAAGGCTGGGTCGGTTATGTTGATAAATGTTTTAAATATCTGGGTTACTGAGCCATCACTCAAGAAATCACTTAACTTTTAAATCAAACGTTGATACGATGCTGGCCAGCGAATGTTTAAATGATCAAAAGCTTAAAAAGAGAAACAATTGAATGCAGCTGTCATTGCGAAACGGCGCCAGGCGTCTAGCGAGTACAGAGGACTGTTACTACAGGTTTGTTTAATATAAAAAAAGAATAATGTTTTATTCGTTGATATATTTTGCTTTAGGCTTTCGAAATTTAATTCAAATGCTGAGGTACTGTGCAGAACAAAAATTTTAAAACTTAATATTTTCCCTATTAGTAAGTAATTTGAACTATCTAACACAGTTTCTAAACGAAACGGTCTGCCTTTTGTAACGAGCCAATAACAATAAACAATACGTAAAATGCTTTCTATTTTAAAGGTAAGTAAGTACAAGTAAAAGTAAGTTTTATGCATTATCATTATAACAATTACAGCAGTAATCGGTAAAGATCAATGTTCCGAGCGCGGACGGAGAAAAACGATAAACTCCGATTGTTTGGTTAAAGTTTGTACGTATATATTTTTTTAATGGGCCATTCACTAAATTATACGTTTTCATCATGAGAAAGTTGAGGTCGGGATTCAAATGTACGTGTTCTAAACTGTTTCCTATCCGAGTGAAAGTGCCTAACTTTTTACTTTTTTAGTGTTTTTACCTTTTCGATTTTGTTCTAATTTATACTCTTACATCATTTTTTTCTAAAAGCAGTTTAATGCACATTTGCATCGAAAAAAACGGCACGGATTTTAAAATCTCTACGATAAACATTCAATAGCAAAATTCATTGAACAATTCAACAACACGAACATTGAAAAATCTGTTATCATCGCATGTACGCATATATTGTGATATGAACAAAAAGATAAATTGATAGAGGATACGATTTATAAATGTAATATATCGTTAAGAGTGGTATAGAGTATGCTTTGACGAAAAGCTATCGTTAGCGACACTCGCAACTCCGGCGCAAACATCGTTAAGTCAGTAATGGTGCTGAGGTACATTCTTAGAGGCGCGAATACGTTTAAAGTTAGCGCAGTGTTCCGCAAGTGGTTTGGGTTACAGTGTACGTAAAGTGTAGCGGACAAAGGAACATTCGCGCTCCGAGCGGTGAACAGATAGAAGGATTGAGAGCGAACACAATTTGTCAACGTAATGTATATATCGCCGGAGAGGCGAAGAGCGCCTTGTGATGAAAAGCTATCGTTAGCGTCATTCACTATTGCTCAATCAATAAGTTACATAAGTGGTTTAGGTTACACTGGAGCTAAAGCGAAAAGAAAGTTTAGCGAACAAGTGTGATAGACATAGAAAGACAGAGAGAAAATTCAATTTGTCCATGTCGCGTATAGATTAGCGGATTTAAATGGAGCCTATACAAATTTCTATCGCGTGCAATAGTCAACGTTGTCGGAAGGTGAAGTTTCTTATTTATTCTAAGATAAATGTGTTTCGGTGTTTTGCAAGAGGTTTTCGGTTACAATGTAGGCAAAGTGTAACTAACTAACAAAGGATCGTTCACGTTCGGTCCGGCGTGAGACAATGCGCAGTCCTGCGGGCCAGCGAGCGTAACGTAGCGTGGGGTGAATGAATCCGAAATCAGTTCACTCTGTAGCCGCCTCATCTTAGCGCTCTACTGTTATAAACCATTTGTGCCTTTGTTTTGGCATAATCTCTTTCGTTCCACACTTTTAGGAAGGTTTACATCTAATGTTATATACCTAGTACAATTTTAAGCAGTTAAGTATGATACATTGTATAGATACGATGTTTTCTACATGAAATTTATATAGAACTAATTATTACATTATATTTATTGTCATTTATACAAATACTTGATATGGGTGGTAAATGCATAAATTGTCGTTAGAAAATTATACATTACATTATAAAAAGTTTAAGAAATGTAAAGAATTTAAAATATTATGTAATACATAAAAATAACTTCAATATTAATTTCACAAACAGTTTTGTTCCATATCGCAAGAAATAAGAAAAGTAGGTGCTTTAAAAACCTTCTATAGTGGATGAGGTTTTTGGTAGATTTTTGATAACACAGAAGCTTGATTGCGAGCGGAGATTTCAAATATTAATGTTATCTTTTATCTCGTCACATATTAAATATAATATAACACAGAATCTCACACTAGATTGGAACTCGTTAATGAATCAAGTTGAAAATTGCTCACTGCACATTTTTGATAAATATCTACTCGTGCTTGCCAATTTAGATTAACCTAAAAATGTTAATAAAACAGTGCACAGCTTCAAAAAAAGCATCTTTTGACATTTAAGTATTAAAATGGCTCACTTTTGTCAGCGTATATACATATGTATGTATTACTAATAAATGATAGGTATAATAAAATAAGTTTCTAAATTGAAAATAGGGTAATCATGCATAGTGGCTTTATGGATTAAACATATATAAATTGCATTCAATTTGCAACAGTTTGTATAGGATGGATTAGATAGTACAATATAACAATGGACAGTTCTTTGACGTTCAATTCTTTCTGGAAATGATAGATATATCCGGAGTAGCAACTGAGCGCCGCGGCTCAGGTGAAAATCACGACTCAGTATGCCTGCATATAATTCTATGTAAAAAAATCTATATAATAGTGTACAAAGTACAGGTTATGTAATAATGCTTTGAGAATATAAATTAAAAAGTAAAGCTTAAAAAGGCTGTTAAAATCACAATTAACTAGGTATTTAAACATCATAGAATAAAAAAATCCTCGGAATATTATCGGATGTACTGAGCAAATTTGTTAAAAATTGATCACCATATTGCACGGAGAAATGGTGGTATATTTGTATACCTTCGTACCTGGCAAAAGGAAATAAATTTCAAAACACGTCGAAAATGTATTAAAACGAGAGTGGTAACCCTAGCCTAATAGGCAACGGTCTGTTGGTACATTACGGATACATTATGTACATACCTAGGGCCATGTTTCACGCGGATGTTCGGGATCTACAGCAAAGCGCGGAAGGCGCACGCGCATTTCGCTATCGCCGCGAGGGCATCTGCCTCCGTACATCAAATTAACGGTGCGGAACCGGGAATCGCAGGGCGGTCGAATCGCACGCCAAATTTCGCACCTTAGTGTGAGTACCCATAACATGGCGGATGTTTGCTCGCGAGCAGTAACCCAAGCGTGGCAATGTGTGTTTTGTTTCAACTTGAAGTGTGGCTAATTTTATCTTTGTTTAAAGCAATGTCAACGTCTTTTGTGGTCCATCAATTTATCTACATTCAATCATTACAGTACACTTAATAAAGAAGATAATAATTACATTTTGATATTAAAGTCTGTGCCAGCCATGTCAATGACAAAATTTAGATTTGCGATATGCTTTGGACAGGATTTGTTAAATATTTCTTTCTTTTGAGATGTTTGCAATGAGGTACATGATGTACTAAATTTTAATAATAGATACAATGGATTAGAGAAAAAATATCATCAGTATAAATTGATTGAGCTGTTATTAGAATAAGTTGCTGTCGTCAAAAGTTTAAGAACAAACAATTTGCTACAAGGCGACAAACATAATAACAAAATATGCTTGGCAGCGGCATGGGGCACTATAGATAAACATAAATCTGTGCAAACTCTGTACACTTTGACGATACAATCGTGGGAAGAGAGACGTTAAACTGCTACATAATTGTTTGAAGACGTGAATAGTCAGTGAATGCGCCGTGTCAAGTTGTGGAATACCTACGGGAACAGATTCCTGGGACCAGACGCACACGCAAACGACGTATGTATGTAATGTACTTAATTATTTCTTAGGCTGATATTCCATACATTTTATGGCTTCATTTTTTGTACGTTCAAGTCGGTATCAGAAAAATATTATCAAATAAATAATGGACAAAGTCAGCGTCCGCCTTACGCTACGCTCAGCACGAGATGGAAAATTTAGTGTCACAAAAGGATGACGGAGATTATTATTCCGTTTGCGCTTTTTATGTGTTCGCCGACGGTTAGCAATTATTTATTTATTGCATGCACACTTTTGTCCGATAAATATTTTCAATCTCATTTTTATACAACCAGTTATGAAAATATTTATAGCGTTACGTTTTATTTGTAATCGGGATAATAACGACGATAGACAGCAGGCTGTGCTGTAAGTTATCAAAAACAAATTGTAGAAAAAAGTTGACCCCGAGTGTGACTACCAAATTTTTATACACATCATAAAGCTTTAAGAAAAACACATCTGTTATAATAATAGTAGGTATGACAAATACAAGGAGATTAGCATTACGTACGGTGTGCTTTCAATAAACAGTCACGATTCTTTGAAACCTGTATAAACATCGTTTGTAAAGAGACAGGCGTGAAATATGTGGGCGTTTAAATCATTCTGCTTTATAGTCAATATTAATTTTCACATTAAGTAATAGTAAGATATAATATGGAATTTAAAATTTTATCAATTTGCATATGACCATTGAAAAGTTTTTTTTCTGTTTTAAAAAAGTCAATTTCACTTTGTCTAGGATGTTATATGTACATTACTAACATAAATTATAAGAGTATAAAATGATTTAGGTACGCTGTTTTCTTTTTTAAACCTATCATATACGATCAAAATACTGCAATGACTTGTAAGAACCCACTTATATCATTTTATTTAGAAATATATTTATAGATCAATTCATGCAGTTTTATACAGTTACAATAGTATTTCAGTTTTATCCACCTGTTTGCATATTTTTGTGACCAACATCGTTAATTTTAATTCGTTAACGAGAAAATCGGTTACGTTTTCTGATCGGCAAATGTTTTTAAAGTTCCTATTATCCTTAAGAAAGAAAGGCTAAAACAAGTAAAACGTTTTATTTCTAAATGCCATCTACGACAGCTGCCATGGAGCCTGAATACAGTTTTAGTGATTGCCTGCGTTTATTTATAAATCCTTAATACGACTAAAATGAAACGACAAATGTTTTATATCCCGGTGATTTATATTGACTATGACTTGGCCGATAAGATAAGTCCAATCCCTCACTCCAACCGCTCCGCAGAGAATGGGTATGTTCGAGACGTCAGAAGCCCAGGATCATGTCGGCAATTCATCATTTTGTTTTTGTCACGCAAACGAATGACCACGCCCGCGTCTTTAGCTATGTAACTGTATTTAATGAGACTTTTTTCTCGAAGCCGAAAAGCAGTGGGCCGTTTAATTATTTGAACAACAGTGGCTTTAGTACGTACATAATTTGTTAATGAACAATTGTCTCATTATATTGTTATGTGATTGTAGGATTAACCGTTAAAACAAAGAGGCTCTGTGTGTTACATGAGTGGGCAATTACATCCTTGAATAACTGAATTTACTTAAGTTTGTGAACGCTGACACAAGCATGACCGCGGTGGCCTCTATACACAGGCATGGGTGGTCGCTTTTGCAAAAGTACTCCTACACGCAAGCTTCTAATTGTTCTTCTGAAATATAACCTGCCATTCTTCGAAAATAATCAAAATAACCGATCGTTATTAAAACATGTAATTGCGTTTACGTTATTGTTTTTATACAAGTTTCAGCGGCCGCTCGCCACGGTAGAATTATCTATTGCTGTACGTTATAAATTCCTATGGGTTTTCTATTTTATAAGAGGGCACGTGAAAAGCTATTAGTAGTTAGGCCGCGTCTGCGGGCCGGCTGGCGATTAGGATCGGGGCCGGGTGAGGCGGAAGGATTCACGCGCGGGAGCAGACAATGCGCAAGTGCCCGCGTGGCGTGCACGGCGCACATCCGCGGAATATTTCATAGGAGAGTGTTCGCAATTAGAGGACGGGCAGAGGCGAGCGACGCTATCGTGGCATCCGGCGCCGCGCTATCATGTGAGAGATCAGCCGATCGCCCGCCGCCAGCCGCCTGCACTCACCTCGACATACGACTACCTTTGAAAATCATTAAGCGGCTCGATCGCCGGACGACGTTTGGAAAGCTCTCTTAAAACTTATATCGGCTGCACCGATCGCAAAAGCCTATGCACCGATGCCTCACATTCGTAATTTAGGTGTCGGCGAGATAGCGGGCCGCTCGTTTGTTTTAAGAATTCGTTTGTAAATATGTATCGAGGTCACTTTTGTCTTTTACTTTTTATGTTTCTGTATAGCCTTTGCAACGGATGTGTTACTGTTATGTGCTTCACAAAGAGATAGATAGAAATTGTTAAAGATCATAAATCTAATCGAGTCAGCGGAACAGAGCTTAATAATGTCAATAAAATACGGAAGAGTTTAAAATTTATTCTGGTCGGGAGCGCCCGGGGGTTGTTCATCGGTTACGGTTGATATTTAGTAGCGGTGGCCGGCGCGCGTTCCGTGGTAACTGTTGATAATTAAGAGTGGTCGACTAATGGCCGTCGATGGTAACGGCTCGCGTCGTTCGCGGCGCGCCGGCTTCCGCGCTACACCCACCGTTGCTCCGTTCTAACGCTACGCCGATCGTATACCTTAAGATTACGGCCATCAAAATAAAAATCTTTCGCCGGTTTCTTACTTAAATTAATTTACTATAGGTACTCCTTCAAAATCGGATCAGTGATATATAATAGTAGAGCCAAGTTATACATGCAAGCAAACATTAAGCACGGGTTGAAAGCGAACCATCATTTGTCGCGAAAATGAACAGTAATCAGTGTGCGTTGTTCGGTGACAAAGGCGTGTTTTGAAGTGTTTTGCCCTTTTCTCACGTTTCAGTGAACATTTAACGTTTACAAAACACAGATAGCTTTTGAATTGTTTACAGAAGTATATTGAACACGGGCCGCCGACGGTCCACAACAGAGTACGTGCTCATAACTATGTGCATAAATCCTAATAGCTTTAATGTAGAGCAGCAATACAACACAACGTACGAGTGACTGACATTGAAAAATAAGTGACGAGTACCTCCGCGGGCGTAATTCAAATACAGATTAAATATTTATGCCTCATATATTAAGTAGATTTCCTCGGTGAAGCATTTCAATTTTATATAATACATGTTTTATACATTATATTAACAAAATAAGTCGGATCAAACTGTTGAAATGGTGATGGCATAGTGTTTTCGATAATTCATTAAAAACAACTTTATATATATATATATTTTTACCATTCTCCCTATAGGAACATTTAGTCTGTTTCTGTTGATATAAAATCAATTCAATTTCGTATAATTATGTTCATTATTACACAATCAATTCACATAATTCCTCAATTATAATAATGTGTATAGTAATCAATCATTACTACCAGTAACTGAATGCACCGTTTACTATAGAAACTGAATTATTTATGTTTTATATAAGCAATACAAATTCAACGTTTAACGTGCAGATAATTTCTCCGTTTGACTCGAAGCACGATGTTCAAGTAAGGTTGCATTCGTATTGTCTGGATTAGGCAAGGTGATTGTATACGTGAGGGCGACACAAATGTTTAGTGGATACGTAGAAGGGCAGGCGCCGCCACCGCGGCACGGTCCACACGATTGTATTTGAACTATGCAGAGTTGAGTTATCGCCGTTCGTCCGTCGGGGCCTTTGGCTCGGCGCGGCACTTCCGCGACCGTCGCGTGTGCCCGCAGATATGAGCATGACGCTCGCGGTCCTTTTGATAATGCTAATGTTGTTGCGATACGCCGATGAAACCCCGACCGATACTAGAATCACATACAATGACCGCACCGAATAAATGGACGTCGAGCAATGGATGCGGTTACCGATAGAATATTTACTCGTGCCAACGATGGAATGATATTTATTCGGAGATACAGATAGCACCGTATGGGTCGAAATAGCATATTGTTGGGCGACAGGAAGGCAATAAATTTATAGGGTAACACAAGTAGACATTACGTGACACTGACGCGAGCTCGATACTATCGATAAATACGGTGGCCGGGCGAATTACAGTCGTAGTACGGGTGTTGAATGGTCAACATTTGTCGTAATTACGTTTAATCTAAACACGATGCCATACAATTGCTCGTGAACATAGAAGAGACTGTAATTGCGACAAGATCGACAGGAGTGGAGATATGCAGGGTGAATGTTTATGAGAGTTGGCTGGAACCAAATGATCTTCATAGTTCATGAGTTCCTTTGATTGAAGCAAATTAATTAATACATACGCATGAACATTACTCGTTCATATTCTATTGATGATGAACGAATATTTTTTTAAATTATGTACATTTACTTTAATGCTTCTATAGATTTCCTACAACCTGAACAATTGTACAAACCTAGCAAATGCAATTCACAAACTCTGAATCCCAAGCGTTTAAATAGTCTTGTTATACTTACCAAATGTTTAATTATGCATATTAATAATTTGGTTCAAAAACGCTTGTTACTGATTATAATGTAAATGTTTTCTTGTGTTATTATGTATTATGATACCACAAGAAAACATGTAGGTGATTGTTCAATTTAGATTCAGATAGCCGTATGTGGAATTGGTCCAATTACCATTAAGGATAATATAATATTCATTGGACTATTTATGTACCTACTCTAAACACGTATAGCCAGATTGTATTATTATTGGATTAGATCTTTACAAGTTTGAATAACTTAAATGTTTAAATGACCCGGCCTGATCGGATCCCACTTTCGACGCAACAAGTTCATCATATATTTGTGTAGACGTAACGGTGTCCTGTCTATTTATATTAATGTCAATATATGATATTTATTTTTAAACAGTATTAGAAAAGTATTACACAAACTTATTATATTAAGAATAAATAGCGTGATTCGGTTTTGTGAGCTGTATGTAAATGTAAATAGTTTGATGGACACCGCGGCTCCGATGGCCGCCGCGAGACGAGAACAGCGCGCGCGGGGGACAATGCATGCGAGAACGCGGCCGTACGTGATCGACTGCGAGACCTATTCGAATTTAATCACATTAATTGATACAACCGTTACTATATAATGATGATGTATTGTGGAAATAATTCGATATTTTAAAGTGTAGCGAGAGTCGTGTGTAGAAAAAAGGAATTCAGGTACCGCAAGAGGATGAGAGGTGACTTCGCTGTCGTGCGGTAGAGGTATTTGACTCCGAGTTGCACTTTACGGACAATGCCGTCAAACATGACTAATATAATTGGCTTCCTCGCTCTGTAATCTAAGGCGCATTACACATGAGGATCGAGTTTTTTTTTGGTTGAATTAGCCCGTCTACCTACACGAGTGTTCGGACCACGTAAGACATTATAGGGAGGTTTTTGCGCACGCATAGATGATTAAAGACCATATGGTTCCAGGTAGGTGAGCATTGGCCATTTCGTTTCGTAATGGCGTGTGAGGGGAAATGGTATTATATTCTGTTAATATAGGATCGTCGAGTCAGTACTTTTAAATGTTACCGAGCTGTAACATTTATATTTTAAAGGTGTTTATAATAATTGCAGTTCAATATTTGATAATTTAATATTTGATGCAGTGTATTTAAATACTTGCGACTTTTTTTAATATATATTAAAATTTTAGGAACTCAAGATTTCCTTTAGAATATCCAATTAGCACCTTATATTATTATTATTATTGATACTCAAATTTATTTAGTGATAAAAATTTTCTTCTATTGTATTCGCAGTAGTATCTTTGTGATAAAAAAATTTAAGTGATTGTTTATTCCTTGTTTTTTTTTTTTTATATTTTAAATGAACAATATACATAACAAGATTTTCCAATATTGTAAAGGCGGAACATGTACCTACATTAGTATACATAAGTGCAAAGTAAAGAGGTAGCGGTATCGTCGAATACCTGAGAGTAGCGGTGTCCATGATAATTAGGCAGTGCGGTCAGATTACATGGCGCAGTGAAAACATTAGAAGTGTGAACCCGCAATTTTATACATAAGTTATGGTACATTGAACTTCGTGTAATTTTATAAGTGATACAAAATGATTAAGCACTTAAGGAAGAGAACTGTAACTAAAAGTAGATAGCAATTTTAGGCATGCTAATGTCATGATTTAAGTTTAATGTAGCGCCATTAATGTTGGAGAATGCATAACTCACGCAATAAAGCGGCTATTAATACATTTATAGTTAATTTAACGAGAAAATACGTAAGTAAATAAACTGTGCACGTATTTTATTAGTAGTTCCTTTGAGTATTATCATTACTGTGATATTATGTTAATATTCCTATTACGTATAATTTGATTTGAATTGAAATATTTGAAATTTTCTTATACCGTCCTTTACCATTATTACCGTCCTTACCTTTAATGTATTCATAAATTAGAGTCATGGTTCAAAACGAATATACCTTAAGCGTAAATTATAGATTAATAGGGATAGCACGTGTGGAACGTAATGTTTAAAGTTAATTTGAAGAAGGGACAGACACAAATAGGGTAAAATTATTTAAACTTGCGATCGTGCAGGTTAAGCAGCACTAGCGTGGACGTTTGTATACTTCATACGTAATAAATAACCATATATTTCACTTTGGTTCGGTTATCAAGTAAGTCAGGTGCTAATGTGGGTAAATTGCGCTTGGCGTTTAGACAAGATAAAGCTCAGAACTAAACATTTCCCATTAGGGACGAGTTTCATGAATATTGTTTTACCAACATTTTCACCATAATGCGGCAGAAAGTCACTGCTTACAATAACCAGATAATTAAGTTTTTTACCAAACTGCTTTTACAGTTGAATACTCCCGGTACTCAGTTCTGTAGTGGAGCGGTGGCTATTGATAAATATGAGGTCAGGAAACAGTTAAATTACGCCGACGAGTTGCGAGCGAGGCGGGATAACGACGAGGGATGGAGTGCCGACGTCCGTCGGGTTCGGGAACACGAAAATTTATTTATCGGGTATCGCGGAGGTACATCGGCGCCCTGGGACAGACGGACGGTTAGAAATTGAGCAGCGCGCGATGCGGCCGAAGATACGAGACACTGTTCACTTCCTAACATAAATTCGGTGCACGGGAATCGGATATTATTATTCAATCGTACGATCGAAGTTCGCGCGGGGGCCATAAGTCACGGCGACGCGAACGCCGGCGGGCGCCGTGAGCAGTGGCGCACGAGCGCGATGGCATCGCGCGCGCGTACCGCTAGGCCCTGTGTCTTAAGGCCGAGCGACGTGCCGCACTGCCGACTGTGATGTTTTGGATAATTAAAATATTTTCGGGACACGTACGGGAACAGCACTACTTAAGTATTTTACTAGATTGACACAAGACGTTTTTTTCAGGCTTAAATGCAAACACTAAAATAGAAAATTGATTCTGAATTAAGAGGAAACATATGCATTTCTTTTCGTTTCAGAGTCAAATATCACTGCAATATGTATTTAATCGGCATTCAACGAAAATAAATTATCGAAGTTTTAGCACACCCAACTACAGCCATCAGTGGGGTTAGAGGATTGATGAAATAGTTCAGTACTGTGAAGTACATGATAATTAAAATGATAGTTGGATCTCCCGGCTATGTACGACAGCGGTCGCATTCGCTTTCAGTCGCTGGCACTACGCAGCTTAAGTTAACATTTTAAACACAAATGTTTAAAGATAAATGCAAGGCTTTTCGTGAGGTCGAACAGGAGGCTTCCTTACTGTAAATCATGTAATTCAATTCACTGTTTACGAATTAAATTGCCGTTTTATGTGTGTTCTATGTGCGTTTCTTAAAATATAAGTTTTTTGACGGATGAATGATTTTTGAATAGATTTTATTTTAACTGATGATCATGTAATTATAAGTATATTCGGGATTGAAGTAGCGCTTTTTTTGAATACTACAAATCTTTGGTACGATGAAGTTGGTCATGGTAAGGTTTTCATATATTATAAAGTAAATGAAACTGTACGAAAATGAAATAAAATGATTGTCTGTCAAGTTCTTCCTTCGAAAAAAATCCTTGTAGTAAATAGATAAGATACGTAAGAAGTAATTCAAGGACGTCAGAAGATTAGTATGGGCGAAATTCAAGAGATACTCAAACAATCGCAAGAAAGGCACTAATGAGATGAACTGCAAGAAGTAGCAATAATTGCGTTCAACATGGTTTGAGCCAGCGGTAGTCTTTAAAATGTAACGCAGAATAGTTTGAAGAACGAGAATTAGATTTTTCCCCACCCTGTTATTTTCCACTGCTGGAAGGGGCTTCCTCTCATAATGATAGGGTCTTGGGCCCTTGAATAGGCACGCTCATGCTGTCCAAGTGCGGATTAGTAAATTTCCTACACCTCAGAAATATGATATAGGATGGACAATTAGATTACCACATGCAAATATTTTGCGTTTATGCAAATATTGTAATTATCTTACCATTAATAAATAACCTTTATACCTACATTTAAAATAAGCACTTACTGCTTAACGGAGTGAAGAGAGACAGCGGAATAGAACGGTTCATTACATTGGCGACTACGGAATATTTAATTATGGCAGAGGTTGGAGCGCAAAAAACCATCCAATACCTCCAACAAAGCAGTTATCGACAAAAAATATTGGGGCGTCGGCATCTGTTCGAGAAAAAGGCTTGTCACAATCAAGCGAAGCCTGACTACAGATGAAATAAGGCCGGAAAATTTTAAAGTTTTTTTTAAATTTATTCTCTTCAACTGTAATCGGACTTAACTACCTACCCGTAATTACAGTCTCTTACATAATTGTTTTACATACATATTAAAAGACTAAAAATGAAAAAGTGAATACTTTGAATTAGGTATTCCTGATGCGAAAAATTCTAATAAACCGGAAAACTTAATGGAGCTTTGTTACGTGAATTTTAATGAGTCTAGACAGCTAGCCAAGCGCTGTTAAAAGTTTTGAGCATGACTGGTGATGCACCTACGCTTTATTACGGAGACGGCGAGTGGTCGTTACGCTCGCGTGGCACTAAAAGTGGCGAGTGTGCCTAATGCGGGTTCGGCGTCGGCGAGCACGGCGGGCCGCGCGGATCGCTTCGTAGAACGAGTAGCAGTACGGTAACACCCAGAAGTTTTTGTTTCTTACAGCCTATCGCAATGGCATTTATACTAAGACGTTTGGAGAATTTTCTACGATGGTAAATATGAAATAGAACTTGAGCGACTACGTCTGTTCTATATTTATTTATTTACGTGGTTCCAGAGATCAACAGTACACAATCGAAACAACACAAAATCATTTTAATTGGTGGTGCGAGGACGTTAAAAGTATTATTTACATCTCTAGATACAGAGTACGACGTCCGCAGTTACAAGGCGAGTGTAAAACAAATTTATAGACATTTACAATTCAGTATACATGAGAACCTTTCGCATTCCGCCTGAACCCAACAAATTTAGCGTGTTCGGTTGGTTTTCGCATCAGTCGATGTATTTTACCTGACTAGTAAAATTGCCTTCAAGTGTGTTGTCGTCGTTTTATGACCATATAAGACTCTGTAAAATGTTAACTTCCCTTGCAACTCAAGAAAATTAATATAATGGACTGAGAAGTATATAAAGAGAACGCTAAAATTAAAATAGTTTTATATTATCAGATATTAAATGTATAATACTGATCGCTATGATTATTGGTAGCCAGTTTTGCATATAATGTGCATACTTTTGTTTCTTATAATTAGAATGTTTTTTTTTTCATTTTTCACTTAAAAAATGTAACCGTGCACTCCGGCTGATGTTGTCTTCAATAACTATAAGGAAATAATAGATATAATCAATGAGAAATCAAACATAAACTGCCGTTTGTACATTTATTGATACTCGTAGTATAAGTGTTACCCAATATGACAAAGACGCGCAATTTACCATCGACGGGTCCACTCAGAAGTGTAACTAATATATTGGAGTTTTAGGTACAGTTACATGCATCTAAGCCTTCTAATGGATAAAGGGACAGTCTTCGTTTCTCATATGCAAATCAGACATATATTCATTATGTTGCGACCATTACTTTTATCCAAACAAACCGACCGTAGATTAAGATTGCTTCTAACGGTTATACTATAGGCGCCGAGTGTGTACACGTATGATGGTATTCTACGTTATGTGAACTTTTCATTGCTCTTTTTAACACGCTTATATTAGCTTCACTTACCTACGGGATATTATCTATATATATAAAAGCGAAAGGTCACTCACTCACTTACTCACTCACTCATCACGAAATCTCAGAAACTCCAAGTGCTAGGAGTTTCAAATTTTGCATGCGGGTTCTTTGAAGG
>DWQT01001316.1:0-17313 GCA_018244895.1 Myscelus amystis hages
GACCACAGATGCGCCTCTACCCCTGAGGACTAAGTTGGAATGCCTCGAAAAGTATGTCTCCCTTACCGCACCCTTCAGACCAGAACACAGCGGCGCTTAACACTGCTGTTGCAAGGCAGAAATAGGTGTGACGGTGGTGCCGCCGGAGTCGACCCACAGAGGGTTCTACCACCTTGCTGCAAAATGCCTGGCTGTGGTACATAACAGTATACGCTGAGGGCGCCCCCTTTCTGTCAACTTACTGTACTTACGAGTATGTTTTCAGTCAATATTTTTGTTTTATTATTATTATTATTATTCTTTTTGAAATATACACAGTTTTCAAAACAATATGTCGGCAGAATCAACGTTTTCTCTCTTTCTAATCTTTTCACATAAACAAAAAATCAAAAACGTAACACTAAATTAAACTACAATCATTTTTTAATTTCAACATCTATAATTCATGATATTCGTTCGCACCTTTGTCTATGACGGGCGGTAAAAAGCACCTAAAATAAACAAACATTTTAACAAACAAAAAAACCGACTTCAAAGTAGAACTAATCTAGACCAAATTAATACGCACTAAAAAGTAAATAAAATAATAACGTATTTTTCTACACCTTAATAATGAACTTGGTTTTCTCCTCTTTAATATGTAGGTAAACATATTGTTGTTTTTGCAGTCGGTGTCAGCGAAGAAAACACTATAATATACCTAGACACCGACTGCAAAGAGCCACGTTATGCGGTAACAAACACAAAAAAAAATACAGACGAATTGAGTACCACCTCGTTTTTGAAGTCGGCCAAAAATGGAACCACATGCGCCTAGAAAAATCCTATATACGTCCTATGCGTCCTTCGAGGTAAGGACGTGTCCTTACCGAAGTGCGGCGGGGTGGCGGGCGCCGTCGCCGGTAGGCTGACGTTCAGTGACTGGTGATGCTTCTGGAAGAAAAAAAAAAACAAATTTTGAAATGCGAACGGTTTCGAAAATCGCATCACCATAGCCACTAGCGACATAGCCGGCACAAAACGACCGTTGCGTTCGCGGGTGGGTTTAAAAAAAGAATATGCATATACGGAATTTAAGCCTCGAGTTTTTTTTTCGCAAAACTACCATTGTAGTTACTGGCTTGATACAAGTTTATCTTTTATCCGTTTATCTATTCTTTTGCAAAGATTGAAGATTAATCATTGGACAGAGTTATGATTGTTTATGCATGAATTAAAACTTACTATGAATTTGAATAAGGTAGGTAAAGGACGTAGGTTATTTAAATACATATTATTATTATTATTAACACTGTGTTCAAACGTAATCTGATTAAATTATAATAATTACATTTATTTTAATTGTCACACAATAGTAATACAAACATACAATATACGTATACAATGCAGTTTTAATGAAATTTATAATAAGTTAATAATTTTCATGGAACAATGCAACTACCCTATTTATGGTCGTTTGTTTTATCGATTTCGTTGTTTAAAATGACAAAAGGTGTCAAAGCCTAACTAAAGTTTTTGTTGCAAGGTTCAAAGGTATACAATTACCAGATGCTAAGATAGAAAAATAAAAATATCAGACAAATAATAATATCATCAATACTAAACTCCAACATAGACCGCAGAGAAAAAGTGATACATTATTTTCTTCCCCCCAAAACCCTCTAGGATTATCGTGTGTGTTATTGAAAAGGACTGAAAGACGCATCGCATAAGTGTGCGATAGTATTTAAAATAAATATCTATCACCGCCATAAATATGACTGAATGAATATAAAAGCCAATACATTTTTTATTTATTCACACTGATTCGCAACTAACTTCAGACTGATATTTCGAGACTGCAACTGCTGCAACTTCACACTGTTACTTTAAAAAACGACGAATCTTAAAATTTCACTCTCATCATTTTGTCATAACGCGCCTAAAGAAGTATAACTTCAAAAATTATCGAGTAGATAAATTAATTCTTCCTAATCGCTATTCAATCGCTGAACCCAGTTGAAACCTAAAAATGACGTTTATTATTTTTGTTGAAACTTACCCGGGGGCATGAAAGTATTATACTTGGCTCGGGGAGGCTCGGCAAAATAAGGTTTGGGAAACTCCGTTCTAGGTTATTCCGTCTCATTGAAAAGGACTGCATAGCTCTTCGCATTAGTGTGCGATAGTATTTAAAAAAAAAAAACAAACGACGTACTCACCTTGGTGTAGTTGGGTGTTGACGTGTGGAAATGCGGGTAGTCGTGGACACGAAGCGCCGGGGATGGGGGCGCTACGGACGCGGGGGGGGACTGCTCCAGAGCCGGCGAGGAGCTCATCGCGCGACCGGATCACAGCATCGTGGAAAAAGTGGGGGGAGGGAGCGCGCCACCGTCAGCTCGGGCGGCGATGACAGTGACAGTGACAGATCGATTCGCAATCTGTGGCCGTTCTGACGGATCGGATTTGTTAATCTGCGCGAGGCACGGTTTCGGCGGGAAAGTGTAGTAGTTGTATGTGTATATATATATATATATATATATATATTGTGTAAAATATTTCAAAGCGTAACAATATGTATAGGCGTATTTATGGCTCGAATGTGATTTTAGTAAAAAAAAATTATTTAAAATCAGAACGCAGTCAACAGATTATAGGTATATTGCGTTTCGCGTTTTGTTTTTTTTTTATAAACAATAGGAAGGCGGGTCTTTGTAAAAGGATCAATATTATATTTTTGGAATGGTCCGAGGGGTTACGATTCAATACAAAACGGGCTATTTATAAAAATAGACATATATTAATATTATTATTATTATTATTATTTACATGTTATACAACAGGGAAGGTAATTTTTCGTACACAGCGGGACAGGTGGGGGAGTTGAAAGGAAAAAGAATTCCTGAAACAGGTAAAATTCATAGCATCAATAAACGTACCGCGTATTAAAGGAGACAGATATACAAGGTGACACAAAAACATATATGAATGTACATATACTGACTTAACTCAAAGAAAGACGATTTTTGGGAAATCGCAAAAGAAGATCTTGCAACGAGACCTCATCGTACTTGTTGATGAATAAAATTAAAACAATATATCCTTACGGAGCCAACAAATCGTAATTTCAACGTAATTCAAACGGTAAACGGTAGATGGCGCTAACAGAAGCCTGTATCTGTACGTGACTAAATTTTAACTTATTTCTTAATGAGTCAGTGTTCCATTATGCATGCGATGTGTATATATTGCACAGTATAGGAAAATGCTTTCACCTTCATACATAAGTAATTAGTGAAAACGATGGAATATTCACTGAATGATTAGTGCGTTAGACCGTTTCTACTATCTCTTAGTTCTTGTAGTCGTCTGTCGACGTTGCGTTACCACGAAAATTGGTCTGATATTCATTTTTAGTAGAAAAATCATTCGTTTGAAAGTCGAATAGTTAGTACGTAACGGTTCGTTGTAAAGCTTTCTATTTTACCTCTACGTTTGACGAACGTTCGGCTTTACATAAAATAGAGTATTTTAAATCCTTTGAAGCGGGATTACTGGCGAACTAATCTCGCCGGCACTGAAGTCACAATAAACATACGTTGCCTCCCCGGATCGTAAAGTGGATTACTTTTTGAGTAATGTAATATTTATTTGCCTGCCGGCTATATTTCTCGATATTGCCCGGGAGCTTATTTCTGTTTCAATACGTCGTAATATTGCATGTGGTTTTATTTCTTCGTTTCATAGTTTTATATTTGTAAGTTTGTTATTCTACTGAAATTAATATCGTGCAAATGTCGTATTGAGCTTAAAATTTATTTATTGCAGGAGTAATCTTCATTTACCAGCCTTAATGGGTGTTCCGAAGAAGAATAAACGTGTGTTTCATTGGGGGATGATGTATTTCAGATCCTCCGACGCGGGATTACTGTCGAACTAATCTCACATGCATAGCAATTAAAATAAAGTACCTCCGAGTATGTATACTAAGGACCTTAAAGTGGATTACTTTTGATGTAATGGGATGATTCTTTGCGCAGTGGTTATATTTTATGATGCTTGTTCCTTGTGCTAATGTAATGCTAATTAATTTACCCTGTTACTTAATTTTTAAACTTCAAAGTGTTGAGGGTTGTTAAAATATTCTTTTTTTAGAAATCCAATCATTCGATACATTAAATCTTAAAAACCTTGTCTATTTTAATTTTGAAAATCTCTTGAAATTTATAAAATTAAGATATACCAATCAATGTTGTGTGTGAAGTTTTTCTCTGTATTTGTCTTCTACAAATGAACACTCTTCGTGTAATAATTATTCATGCATTCAATATACTCTCAAATATAATCCTTGTGTACTTTTACATCTTATATTAATATTTGGATAAGTACAGTACTAATACTGTCTTCCTTATATCTAGACCTCGTGTTATATTGCGCGATATTAAATCTTTGTAATAAGTTCTGAGATCCTTCATAACAAAAAGAATGCCCATTTATTTGATAACAAATTGTATTTCTTAAGCTGATATTCAAATATGTAAGGTTTTATTATATTTATGAAAATACTAAATAAATGTAAGCTTTTATCTAATATTTAATAATTATTTGTATCTTCCCCATACACATAGGCAGAGAATAAGGATTTCTACTGGCTACCTTACCTGTCAAAAATATTAAATGTTCTTTAGACATATTAAAATTTTACATTACTTACTATATTCATGCGTATGTACGTTACGTGAAACACGCTAATTAAATACGATTAGAAACATTGAAATGGATTGCAATCATTCTCTAAGTATTTATTGCTCATTTCGTCACCAAAAGTTGTCTTATTGGATTTCCTTCCACTCAAGTTGACTCGTTTCGAGTAGCACCCAAAAGGTGTCGCCACTCAATACACAATCCAAAACTTCTGTTCCAATAAAGTTTTCATTGTGTCCCGGGCGGATTAATACGTGAACTTCCCAAAGGGTTATCTAAGTTTTGGGGCCACGTTTCTATTAATTACTTAAGTTGGAGCGAAATCAATATTAATTAATTAAGAACTTGCACGCCACGGTTTCGCGACGTTTACCTTTTGTATTCAAAGTAGATTTATTTCTGTCAATTCTGGCAATTAACTAAGGTTATGTGTGATTTGCTTAGTAAAAGGTTTCTGAGGAAATTTTTACCGAATTAGTCAAATATTTTGGATACTCTTTTTTTTAAAAATTCCATTGTTATTATCTTACTTTTACTATTATAAAAAGAATATTTTTTAACTTAATTAAGTTTAATTAAGACCAACGACATAGTAATTAGGGTGTGAAACGACAAAAAGAGGTGTTTCTGATGAAAGCTAAATAATGACTCAGTGAGGCATTTACACGAAATCTGTTGCATTAGTCATGCTTTAAAAAATAACGGGGTTACCCTGGAGGGCGTGAGAGCGCAACACGCGAGAAAGTACTCGCTTTGCACCACTTTCGCTACGAAATTGGCTGACTAAACGAAACTATCCAATTAAGTCATTAGACGAAAATGACTGCTAATGAAAGTTTGAATAAATACGCCTTATTTTCTTCGGTAATAGTCGAAGCGGTACGAAATAGGTCGCTTTTAAAGTCTGTTCGTGTCAAGTGATGTTTATGGACGCCGATTACAGCGACGGATTAAGCGTTTATGGGGCAGAAAAGGATTGGTTTGAGCAATGCGGCTTTTCGATAGCCAGGGCTATGCATATGCTAAACACATGTATTACATGCCGAGAAAAAACTTACTTCGCAAAGTCCGTATGTGGATTTTTTCAACCCCCGTATAGTTCTGCAAGGCAAGGCTGTCTTGTTCTGCAAGTTTAAAGCTAGTTAACTATTTTCCACACTAAATTTTAACAATACCAGATTCAACACAGTTCAATTACTTCCATTCATAATTTCTGTAATTTAGTGTATTTGTAATTGTAATTATAGTTGTAATTACATCATATTCGTTTCGTATGAAATTATATTATATGTATTAATAATAACCCATGCGGCGGCAAGCTTAAAGCCGTCTTAAAGTTTGACATACGGTTTCTGACTATAGCAACAAGAGTAATCTGCTCATCGTGCACTTCAAAACACTGTAACATTGTAACATATTTCTAAAGTGGTGATCCGTTTAAAAGATAAATCATCCCCAGTATCATTCAAGAGAATAGATTACTTGAGATTGTCTGTGTATCGAAAGTATAAATTATTTTTGCGAATAATCGAGCGTCAATCATCAATCGAGCATCAATAATCAAACATAATAAATCAAACGCAATTCTCATAAATGTAAACGTAATACACGCAGGTCTTATTTTGTGGACCCCGCAAAAAATATTTAAAAGTCGTGTAAATTTCGAACAAAGACGTCAGATGTCAGACGTTAAACGTCAGGCGTCGAGCGTCACAGGTAAGTTCAATAAAGAGCATGTCGGTTCGTCCACGGCCGTCACTCCGACACCGTAATAATATCGCCAGTCTGACACCGCGTATAAACTTCTCGAGACAGGTATGTCTAGACACCAAGGACCTTATTCCCACACGATAGGGGTCACGTTAGCTGTTAAAATAGGTTTGTGTGTGCATACTTGCGTTACGAGTTGGACAGTTTGACGGCGAGTCGACTGTTAGTAGAGAACTGGAGTAATATGACGCAGGAAGGTACGGTTTTGTGTTGTATATTTTTATCATATTACACTCACTTCGTGTTTTGGAAGCATTCGTTATATTACGTTTTACGGTGAATTGTTTAAAAATGGAACGAAACAGGCTAAGTCGGTTACGAGCCAACGGTCATTACTCTTTGCTTCGTTTCGATTTTTGCACCAATACACAATTTTGATTGCAAGCTATGGAGTTGATTAGATACTTGTTAAAATTGTACCTCAATAATTATCTCCTAGAAGTTTTGAACATCGCTTTGAGATTTTATAAAGGTAATTCCAATATTACGTTACGCAATATCTCAGAGCTTTAAGAAATGTTGTTATCATAATCCCGAACCTAAATTTCAACGATACAGAAAATTATAAATTTTCATGTTTTTAGTATTACAACTAAGGAATATATCCACCACTAAAAGTAAAGTACCTATTGAATCTCAGTCTTACCAAGCGTATATTTAAAACACCAAATTTTTTGCTACTTTTCCTTTTGTAAGCTTTATAGCTTTATCGAATCACCGATATCAATTATATTAGGGCCGATTTCTTTATAGTATAGTGTTATTTATAGGTAACAAAAATGAGTATTACCTTGAACAAGTTCCAATTCATTATACTAAATTGTATTAAATCGTGACCACAAAATATAATCGAAATATTAACACTGATTAATTTTACGACCTTGCTTCACTTGGCAATCGATCAACGTCAATGACTGAATAAGTGATTGATGTGGCAGAGTTAGTTTAAGAATTAGGGATGCTAATTACTACATAACCCGAAATTCACAAAATACGTTGACCATATTGGTTATAGTAAACCTAAATACATATTTCGTATTCTATATACTTGAGTATATTATGGGTAAAAATATTTTACGCGTTTTTGGAAAACCTTAGCTCTTGGAATCAAGGGCTTTCAGGTAACGATTGTCATAGAATATATCATCAGTTTTGTTTCTGAATACAATAATATAATTTGGTTGCTGTAAATCAAAAGTCTTAAAGAAACTTTCGTCCTTGTAAAATTAACCGAATTATTTTTTTTTTTTAATTCCATGCATTTGCTCGAATTTTTCAATTTAACAACAGTTATAAACATCATCAAAGCAGGTCTCTAGAAACATTATATACCTTATAACCTAGTTTAAATCTTTAAATGTCCTTTCTTCTCACCATAAGTAAGAAGACGACGTTGTTGTGCCCACGTTCAGCCATAGCGCGTTTTCAGTTCCATTTTTAATGAACTTAGTCTTTATAGGGATTTAACAATACATTCTATGTATAAATTGTGTAAGAATACTAATAGAAAGAGAATGGGTAAAGATAGGAAAGATACGCAGTCTTACAGCGAACAATGAAAGATCGTCTGGAATCTAGATCATTAGTACAGATCTGATTCACTAACCGCGTATGGTACGATTTTGAAATTAGTTTGCTGGTAATAACTGACGTACTTTACAAGACTGTTAATTAGGGCAGTGGTTCGATGTAAATATCTAAAACTGAATGTCAAAAAGTTCAGTGTTATAAAATTTCTTTAACCAAGGTAAGTCCAGTTAAGTTTAAGCCGAAATTGGATGGGGATGAATTGAACGCAGTTAATGCAACTACTTTCTTCGGATTACTTTATACGGGTGTACCAAGCTGTAGTAAAAGCTCCTCATCTCTCAATTGGCGAACAGATTCAGTTCTCGAGCTTATGTAGTAGAAAAATGGATTTTTTACTAACGTGGAAACTGTAAGATTTGTTTATTTTCTTTTCCATTGTATACTGTTATAGTACTGGAAAATAAGTGAAAATGTTATAAACAAATGTAAACAGAATGCTATTATACTTTTATTTCTAATCGGTATAATTATATTTATCATTAAACTAACCAAACGCTATAATATATTATAGCAAATATAAACCCAGATATAGATATTTTTAACACAGATAAACATACTGTACATTTCCCCTAAGTTGAACTTGAAATTATGTACATAAACAATTACCTTTTTACTCTCACTTTTCTTTTTTAAAAAGGAAGTTGTTTTCAAAGCGTCCTACATTCATATTCCACAAGTGAATAGACCGTTATTAATTAAACAAATACTGCTAATGAATGAGCAAAAAGACGAAGTTGTTTTAATTTAGATTCATACTTAAAATGAAAAGTCATAAAAACGTAGAAAGCGGTTTCTCATAATTAATGTAATTATGAAACGTTGAGTTGCGGTCAGCTGTATATTTAAGGGTCCGTTTTTTTTGCAGTTTACATTATTTGTTTATATTGAAGCGTAAATTTGCGCGGAGATGCTATTCTTTAGTAAGGTTTAAGGTAATTATATAGGGTTTAAAATTCAATTCCATAACAGCAACTAACAAAAGCGTGGGGTAGGGTTCAAGGGTAATAGTTCAGATTTAGTCCTTGAGGATAACAATGAATGACATATATCGTAGTTTTATTATTTTAGGTGTATGTGGCCATCCAAAAAGCCTTTGTAATTGTATGAAGAAATCAATAAAATTACAAGTATCTAAAACCTTGATCTTATTCAACGAGATATGTTTGTTTTCATGGTACAAGTCAGTTGCAACATAAATTTGTACGAAAACATATTTGTATAATAGGCCTTAATACATAAAATAACAATTTAAAAACGTATCGCTGTCGTTTATCAATAACAGAATGAGATTAAAGTGATAAATGGGGCGGGCGGGGAAAAAAAAATAAAATACCCGCAAAACGCTCACGCTGAAGCTTTAAAACTCATCCTTTTGTTTACGACGCAATGAATTTCGTATTTCAGACACCTGCCTGGAACGGTGGGTGTCGCTTTGTTCCCGTGAATAATTCCCGCATCGCCGCCGCTTTTATCAGTGTAATTCGTCGAAAATGAAACAGGTTAGGTGAAATTGATAAATGTCCACCACTCGCCTCGATGTACGAACCTTTATAATCCATTAGATTTCAAATCCAACCGCTCCGTGGTTTTTTAAAGCCTCATTGGAAACTGTCCGTGATAAAGACCCGAAAGCCGCTCCGTCGGTTGAAAGTTCCGCATCAAACGAAATGTCTCTTAGTGGGATCGCTTTTACCGTCGGATATGGATCTCGTGTACATTGATCGAACCAATCCAATCTCGTCCGAATGAACACACCGACGTTTGACAGAGTCAGCTTTCATAACGCTGAAATTTTGAAATCCGAATCACGGAATTGAGAGCCGTCATTTTTGAAGTATGGCCAGTTGTCCTCTAAATTATTAATGACATCGTTACATCGGCGGAACGCTTTTAGCCGTTTACTCGATAATCGAATACATAAATCACAATAAAACTCACAGCAGGGCGACGCCATTGCTCCTAATTTATGGGTCTGATGTATCCAGGGCAGACCTCTTCCGTTGAAACTGAATGGTGATATACGAGGGCATACGTAGTGCTTGCAGAGAAGTGGCTCCCTAATCTATACTATGTTCTATAGTAAAGTCAAGAGGGGTTGGGATCTCGACCGGTTTTGTGAAAATAGTAATTTAATATGTATTTGGGTAAATACTTTTTATAATTCATTTTGAATAGTAAATTAAATAGTTTTCGAGAGTGAACGTCTTTATTTGTCTGCGATGACTCAGCTGAACTCAAATTTATTCCTGAACATTTCACTCAATTAATACAGACATACTCTGTACACATTTTCCCTAAATAGTAACAAAGGAAAATACTTTGAAACGCTGAAATAAATATATTATACAATTAATTATCCACGAAAGGGGTAAGTAAATAAATCTAGTCCCTTTTAGAAAAAGGAAACGTTAAAAGGACTGTGACGTGATGGATTGTGAGGAAATGTAATTGATTCATAACATTACACATAGATGGGTCTTATAAAAATGTCTTTGACTCAGCACGAACTAATGAAACCAAATTGAGATTCACATGGTTTTCGTAGTAATGATAATAATAATGATTTCCTCTCGTCATAATAATGGTATTTTTCTTTAATTTTTCTGATATTAAGTGACCCCTGCAGTCCCCCTTCGTGTAAACTAAAAATTCTCCTTAAAGATAGGACATGAACACTTAGCTGTCTATGAAGAAAACCGGAATGGGTGAATTATTATCTGGGAAAAATTTGGTATTAATAATCTTATGTAGCAATGTAATAACGAGTATGTTACTTATCAATAAATATTTTATATGCGTTCGATATTATATATTACTATTATATTGAAAAAAAGCTTAACAAAAGAAGGTATCGTTGAAAGGGCCCCTGTAACATAAATATAGAGCGGCTCAAATTGCGCGGTTGGCTCCGTGAGGTCGAAGTTTAATCTGAAAGAGGTTGCTATAATTTAAAGCTCTTGTGTTACAACCGCTTTTGTTTCGTCGAACGATTTTTATAGTCGCTACATAAAGTATGCTATACATGGTTATTGGCATATTTGTCGTCTATGTATATGAATACATAATATGAATGTAATAGTATTATAAAATATTGAGTAATCTAAAAAATTCTATAACATTTGTCTTTGATGAGAGAAATTTACTGTAATTTTATTGTACATATGACAAATTGTTTCTGCATTTTCACTTAAAAATACTATCATTTCAAAGGAATGTCACAATAGTAATTGTTGTAATTATGGTAACCATCGGAACATAAGAATGTGAAACCAAGCGAATTCGCCTATGAAACAGTAACATTAAGATCCAAATTCACAAAAATTAAAAACTCTTCATCCCAAAACCGTGAAACTGTTATAGGTAAAACTTTTCTGAGAGTTAAAAGTTCCACGTTTTTTTTATAATAACCTTCCTTTCAATATATTCGCGGTGTAAAATATAGCTTGGTTTTAGATCGTGCGGTTGCGATGTGTGGCCAGCGCCGTGGTACGAGAGGTGGCTTTCAATTTTTATAATCCCACGTGAAATGCTCGGAAAAGGTTGCTTTGAAAAAATGTTTGGTAGATTTATCAACACTACGTACGAAAGTGTTATATTGTTTATGTTACAAATTAACAATGGGTTATGGTATCACTATTTAAGATCAGATTTTTTAATTTCTATAATCATTTTCGGGCTGCTTTTATTAAATTACCAGGTCATTAAAGGATAGATAGTTAGCATTGAGCGCCAAATGTCTTTAACATTACCATAATTTTATAATACATTCTTTAATCAACTTTCTAATGTCAATAATTTTACTCATTACTTTTACATTAAACAATTTAAAACAGTATAAAGCCTAACGTGTTCCGCTTCGCATGTAAAATTTTATAAGCTACGTCGCCTTAATCGATTTTAAACGAGTTCTTGGTGTGGTGATAGTAATTATGAAAGATTTTATCCGCCTCGGTATCGGCATTTGGTATCGCCGGAGTAATGATGACGTCACTTAACAAATAGTCTAATACACGTATAAAAATAGTACAGGCGTTAAAATTGGATCCTTACGATTTTAAAACTTTTTGTTTCATGAATAGAAATTTGTCTTTTTATAAAGAAACTATTGTCCGATAAAAATTGGTGAAATCACCCAGTAATAGCCTGCCAAAAGAAGATTTCGTCAACTAATCGACATCAGCCCCCGTTCATACCATTTGACGATAGTTACAGCAACGATGTTTTGTATAAACGGAAAGGAATTGGAAAGGAGATAAAAATATTTCAAGCATCGACAACAGCCACCATCACCTTATCTACGTCACAAAGCTTTGCTAGAACCTATATACCTATTTAATCTGAATATAGTACACGTAGTGACATCCAGAGGGAGCGGGCATCGGGAAGATAACATCCGAAGCGGATAATAAGTACTTACAACGCTCCGGAACAGGTGCGAGTCAAGATGTTTTCCAGATAAGTTTAAACTTATATTTTGTTTCATGCAACGCAAATTCGTCCACACTGTTTGTGAATAATATGACTTTAGTAATTCTACATCAGTTTGCACGAAGCTGACCTTTTGTGTTTTCCAAATCGAATTGTTCAAGTCATTCAATATTAATAACAGTGATAGTGTTGTTTTTACTTTGTCTAGATGAGTAGTATATCATTGAGATCTTCAAAAATCATTTTTTTTTTTCTAGATCAATAAACATGTTCAGTTCATTGTTCATTTCATATTTCCGTTATATTAAGTCATCAGTCATATAGCTAAAATACGTCTGATTGTATTATATACGGATTTTAAATTCGGTTTTGATTATTTATTTTTATATTGCTGTATTTTCCGCCCAGTTGACCATTAGCAATCACAACGCTAAATCAATTTTATTTGAGGTTTGACGCCAAAAGTTAATTAAACCTAGGCATTGAATAAGATCCTTTTGTCCTATCTCTGCAGAACGCCCTATCTTATACATGTTAACGACGTTACAGACATTAGAGAAGGATTTATTTCTCAATCGTTCTGTTATCAGACTGTAATTAAATTTTGAAAGATAAATTGTTTACAAAACTTGGTTAAAGAAATGCTATATTGTGAGTGAATATTGCAACTGAAATTAATCGATTTTATTGAATAACAATTTTATACTATATCTATGTAAATACATACATATGTTAGCGATCTATTTTAAAGTCATAACTAACTCGTAAAATTCGTTAAAAACTTTTGGTTAATATTTTTAGAAATTATTCAGATTATTTCAGCTAAATTTGCTTCACATCTGTCAGAGCTCACATGGAATTTAATTTAGCACAGCTGAACTACTGTTTTTAATCTCAGTACAGCAATGTTTTGCATCACAATGTTTTTACATCATCCGCCCGTAGATTTATCATGCGTTGCTTCAAAATTGACGTTGAAGTTGGCAAGAGTAATTTCACTATATTGAAAAATATGAAGCATCTAAGCCTTATGCAATGGAATATCACAAACGTTTAATAGATCGCTCCTTTGTTCTTTCCAATCTAATAGCTAAATATCAATTTCCATAAATGATTCTTTGTTTGGAAATATATTATGTATTTTAATCATTGCGTCCAGATTTTGATAGATATTTCTTATTTCAATAGCCAAATATAGTTCATATTTTATAATACATATTCCTGTCCGTATAACTGTTTTAGTCAATGACAGTTCATTAAGCCCGTTGAAGTAAATTAATCCGAAAATATTTGTTTGGCTGACAATTATGAAAGAACAAATTAATATTACAGCTAGGTTTTTGTAAAATAACAATGAAATATCTATTTACTTTGAAACAGAGTTCATTGTAGCAGGAAACTCAATTAAGACTCATTTGTCTCCAAAAGCGATGTTTCTAGCTCAACATTGCTAGCTATAAGAATGTAATTTGAATATCATCATTAAGGTAGCTTAATTGGTAATTTTCTTCGGAGAAATATTTTCATTACAAAGGCATTTATGCCTTGTAAATTAACACAAAATATGCCAAGAACCATCCCTCGCCCAATATTGCTTAAAGGTTATTCATTCTTACGGACAATGATATTGCGATGTTTTCATTCGCACCAAATTTACTTCGGAGCATTCTCTTCGTTTTGTTTGATGTTACTAAAGATTAAAATACTGTTTTAATATAAAACACCGTTCGTTTTGAATTTATCATTTTAATGTGTATTTCGGTAAAGGAACGAAAGGTAAATTTATCTTACTTATAGGTAACGGACGTATTGCAAAGATACGAGTATCATAACGACATGAAAAATAAATGTACTCGTATACCCGCATCTTAATCACATGTGCGATTATCCTCCCGAAGGTGCGTTGATTTCGTTGCCTCAAATAAGTTTAATATTTATCATATTTACTATACGATGCTTACTCCTGTTATCTAGTATTCATCGTGATTGTTTATCGAGTCCTCATAGTCTCCTCCAAATTTCGCTGAAAATTCTAATTCATATCTTTATGCACAACGTATAATGTATTTAACATTATAATCAGTAAATATGAGATTTTAATTCAGGCGTGAAACTCGTTCCTCCGTTCATTCAAACATTCAAAGGCTTCGTGTAAATTACAAAGTTTGAAACTGAAATATTCTGTGAGCAACATCAAAGCTCCATTCGTAACATGTTCGTAAATTGTTTCTATTGCATCAAGTTAAATTTCGCGAGGAATGCGTAGTTTATTTCATACGCCCTTTGAAATCATACAATTACACGCGACTACCCTGAATTCATGCATATTTCTAATGTTTCATTACGACATTATAAGCGATCAAACTATCTTATTTTCGTGCCAAATGTTCTTTTGGGAGCATTTAAAAGTCTTGATTTGATTGATTTGAAACTCTTAGTGACTATTTACCTATGTAATAAATCCGTATACTTAGGGTAACTTTCTACACGAGTGAAGAAGCTGACTTGAGATTACTTTTAAGTGGTAGTTTTCATCGTACATGAGAACAACAGTTTTAAAACAATTCAAATGCAAATTCTGGTTTTATTCTGATGTGTTTTATGTGTATGTAAGAGAGTCAAATACACATTTTAATTCCACGAAGTAAATAAATAGTTATATGTATAATATATCTAATACATTTAAATAATGAAATCGGCGATGAAAATTCATGAAGATTTCCGTAATCTATAGAGCACCTTTAAAATATTTCTATTGTTATCATTAAAACAGATCATTAGTGAAATCCTGTAGTAGGTCTAAGAACAGTTTAAATAATCGTGACTGTCAGACTTACTAGTAGTCCAATTTATCTGTCAAGTCGCACAATACGGTTAAGATGCAGTGTGTTAAGGAAATACATCGCTAGCGGTAGCATATAAAAAGGGTTATTGCCTATAGCAATAGAGGATCATGAAATGGTTTCCTTTTCATACAAATCGTTTACCCATGTACCTATCTCGCCTACGGGTTTAACTATTTTATCCACAAATGTACACACAGTCACACGCATTGGATGATACATGCTATTGGATGATAAAAAAAATATTAGTTTAATGTTTTTGAAACTTCAATCACAGCAAGAGCTAAGCTACGGGGAAAAGCTAGTAATATGTTATCTTTTTTACTTTCAGTTGCAATTAGAATTTATTTTGAAATTTACACAAATGTCGGGCCGTGATGTAACAAGTCTCTAATAGAAGGGAACCGTAATGAATTCAAAGTTTAAATTGCGGGCTCGAGCTACAACTCATCAACGTTAAAAAGTTTTCCGAAAGTAACACTTGGGTTTATGTGGCATACGTCTCAACGGCATACTCACTTTAATTAGAACAGCCGTTCTTTCAAACTCGTGTACTTTAATTACCTCGATTCGAACTAAGAAAACTTAGCGCTATCCTTCAACGTCTTGGAACTCTTAAATTATATATTTTTCTTAATTAATTTCAACTTTTCACAGAATGTTTCGTGGCGAGTTCGTTAACCTCGGGTCGAATAAATAATTCATATCGCTACAAGAAATACGTACAAAGTAATTATTAAGGAATGTCCGTTATTGGTGTACCGGCAGCGGCCCTTCGTGTTAATGGACTTGTTCTACCGCTAAAACCAAACGTTTGAGAATAATTTTCTAATTCATATATAATTTTGGACACAATACGTAAATATGATGTATGCATCTTGAACATTTGGATCCGTTGGGAGCTTTAATTTTTACATTTTTTCACAAAAATGCTCAATAGAAAGTGATGATAGTAGGGGGAAAGGAAATATGAAACGTGTTTTCGTTACAAATGTTGGAGCGTGACCTACAACCTACCACATTATCCATGAATCCCCTTGACAACACAGGGAGCTGTCTGTCGCTCACTAAATAAAAAGTTTGCTGACATGTGCGGTATTCCCATACGCCTGTCATCGTTACATTTTCATCAAATGGGGATGGAAATTAGGAGCGAAGTACATGTACATACATAAACAATGAACTTCACCGTTTCCCGTTTTCACACACGCTGCTTGAAACTTTATAACAATATTTAATTGTTATAAACGCAATTTAATGTCTTGTAGACATTTCGTAATTTGTTGTCGGCTTATACGTCATTTTCACGGTTGTCACAACTCGTTTATCGTCCACAGTACAAAAGATTCCTAATGCTAATGGCTCTATTACTTTAACGAGGGACGGAACTTTTATGCGATTTAAAACTACATAATGGCACGTGCATTTCTATTGCATTTATATCGATCGTCTCACCAACGGGTCGTTACGAGTTGAATTATGCAGCAAGCTTATAAAGAAAAGTAGGTAAAAATTGTATAATGCACAATTGTACAATGACGGATTCGATATCAATTCAAGTTATGTATGAAGTGAAGTATTATTGTGTGAATACCTTATTCGGAGTGTTTAAAAATATCAGTCATATTTGGTTTATTATTACTGATTTAGTAATATGACTTAATGTGTAAAGCATAGCGCTTTAAAATGTAGTCGTGCCTTTTAGGTCCACTTAAAAAGAAGTTAGTCACTAGTGTATTTAGAATACACTAGGTTAAGATAAAAATAATAAGCTCTGCTCCTCTTATAGTTGCGCAGTCTCAAGTACAAGTTTGGGTAACTGCTTGCTGTGTGACACAAGAACACTAAAACGACAATGCTATAAATTTCCTAACCCAAATAACGTATCATGTCGCATGCTTATTGGAATACTGACTTGACTGACTCAAAAAAGACGATTTTTGGGAAATCGCAAAAGAAGATCTTGCAATAAGACCTCATCGTACTTGTTGATGAATAA
>DWQT01001317.1:0-17312 GCA_018244895.1 Myscelus amystis hages
CGTGGATACGGCCCATCATCATGAACACCTCCACGTGGTCGAACGGACCCATCCTGCTCAACACAAAACAAATGGTTACTGTTACTCACAGATGTAATAAACCAAAGCACGCAATGCATCACCAACCGTACACGATTGCTCAGAGACAAGATAGGAAAGTACAAAAAACCGCCTTGCACAGTGGTAAAAAACGTACTGTAAAACAAAACATAAATTGTAAAGTCACTGTGATTGTCAATTTGTCATTTGGTTATTTATTGAGAAGGTCCTGAAATTTGAATCTTGAAAATTCTTTCGAGACTTGTTATATGTAATGCAAGAATTAAAGTTATCTCTCAACAGTGTTACTGACTCGTATATATATAATTGCATGATACGATGCGACTGCAACTTATAAGACTGAATTCATTAACAGACGATTATATGTATAACGGCTAATAGACTCACGGTATTTGTTCGGACGCGACGGAAACAGATTTCTTCTGGCGAAGCGGGCTTTCCACGCAGCTGGTTGAGGGCTGTGAGTCCAGACCTGAGTCCGACATGCCACCCATGACTATGTATGAGGAAAAAAGTACCACCATATTTATATAAGGAGCGCATAGGTGTGCAGCGCAACTGCTCAGTTAAGTGCTACACCTATAGTAATATTATGACAATCTTTTTTTATATACTTACAAATGGGTCACCTAATGGTTAGTGCTCACCGTCGTCTATGAACAGTTGCAACAAACAAAAACTTGCAATTGCAAATCAAAGCAAATCGACAATTTTAATCAAACGTCTTCATATAGCAAACAAACTATGATGATAATTGCTTAATCAAAGCTTGTATAAATTGACTTACTTATGCAATTGTGTTAAGAGATCTGTGGGTTTGGCTGTCTCGTTTTAGGAAATAATTATTCAGCGCGCACTTGCCTTCGTCTAAGAGGTCATCGTCATCTTCGTCATCGTCATCGTCGCGGTAGTCTTCCTCCGGCTCCCTCTCTTCATCGAACACCACCAATTTCGAGAACGGACACCACGTTTTAACGTCGAGACTGAAAGGGACTTCGTTTTCGTCCTCGTCACTGCAAAGAAACGTAGTTACAGTATTGCAAATCATTTAAAACTTTCATTATCATGTATCACGTGATCCTGACCCTGACTGCCAAACCAGAGGTCGTGGGTTCGATTCCCACTAGGGACTAACATTTGTGTGATGCCACACATTTGTTTGTTCTGCGTCTGGATATCATAAAAATATCTATATGAGTATAATATCATGTGTGTATATGTATAGATATCAGCTCTCCGATTACCATAAGCCGTGTGTGGAATTGTCCTAAGACTTATTATTATTATATTTATATAGTAAAACAGCGCGTTTTCTATATAAACGCATATGTTTCACCTGAATTCGGTCTTGGACAGTGCGGAGGCTATCGCCGGCACGATGTCCGCGAGCATGGACACGTGCGTCATGTTGATCTCCAGATTGACGTCGTTGGTGATATTGAGCTCGATGGCGGGCCCGCACGCCAGAGCGTCCTTGTTGTACACGGGCGGCGCGAACACGCCTTGCACCTCCACGCTGCGATACCGACAAACGTGTGTTAACGCGACAGATAATAGAAAAACACGCTCAAACGCGTGTGTACGTGCATACGTACATACGTGCGTACGTATTTAATGCATAATCTTATAAAAAATGTAATGAATATGGACATTGAAATTGGCTTTACACCACATTGATAGTTTTTTTTACTTCGCTACATATAATGAATTTTTCCATCTGAAGTTTGGGTAGATGTAAAATATGCAAACTTACTTGAACAGCATAATCCAGTTCGCGACCGAGGGTATCGACATAATCCAACCGGACGTCATATTCACGTTATTCACGCCGTTGGCGGCTGCTTCGTTTCTCTGAGAGAAATAATTAAACTTTAACATCCTTTTTTACGCATGCACAATAACTCTTTAATTAAAAATGTGTAAAATTTAATTAAAATAAATTCAGCAGTTTAGGAGTCTATCGCGGACAAACAACGAGACACGTAATTTATATATATATATATATATATATGTATTAAGATGAGTACAATAATCAAAACAGGATAAACAATTACAATAGTAATTATTGTGATATTTCTAAAACTGCTTGCTAATTTAGAAACAATTATTAGCTTGAATTCGTGTATATATGTAGGAATAAGTGCATTTAGAGATATTTACCCTTCTGATCAAGTGCAAGAGTTTGGCGGAACGAGCGCTGATGCCCTTGATCAGTATCTCGTGCTGGCGTCCATCGCAGCCGGACGCCGCTGGGATCCATTTAACCTCCCCCACTGTTGCGATCGACCTCCTGTTCGTTACGTCATTTGAGGGTTACAATCATAATCCCCTCGGGCGGTACATCATAGAGCAATGCAGTATAACAAAAAGGTTACATCAAGCATTCGCTATCAAAAGAGGTAATCTTAAATATTTACCTGCATATTGGATTCTGTGGATAGGGGCGTGTCTGCAAGCCTTCCATCTGAAAAGGTCGATGCCGTTAATACCGCTCACAGTATATGTGCATGTCATATGATAGAAAAAAAAACTATAGGATGTTGCAATTATGACATGATTATCTTTCAGCATCATCATCATCCCAAGGTCATAGCGTACCACACTGGTCATGTACAGGTGGCAACAGAATTACTGTAATCATATTACGTGTCACTTTGTTGCTACTCTTCCTCTCCTGTTCTCCTCTTGTTCACATGGGTGACGACTAGCGCTAATCACAAACATAATCTGTCCTCAATAAGAATGAAAGCCACAGATAGGGACAGCCAGCAGTCAGAGTCACTTACGATTAACAGTAAGACATCGTGGCTGTCTCCGTTCTTGATGCCGTTGCTCAAACTGACCCGTACACGGCCCACGTCGAGATGGAAGTACGGCATCGGGATAGGGTTCACACTGAAAACAAATTCCAACATCACACCCCACTCAGTTCCTGACGAAATATAGTCAGCAATACTGTTGAGTGCGTTTCGCTGTTTGATCTACAGTGATCGATCAAAGATGGTAGTGGGGTGAAATTTGAAAATAAAAAAAAGTATAAAAATATGTATTTGAATGAATACGTAAAAGAAAGAGAACAAAAAAGAACTTGAACCGCATACTTAATACGTTGTATCTCTGTTTTCCGTATTACCGATTCACCAGTCACCTGCCTGTAAAAGTACACACGCCTGGTCATTAAAATGACACGAATAATGATAATATGTCGTCCATACGACGGGAACGTGGATCAGAGAGCTACGGATAGGGCGTTACCGACGAATACGTCACAGAAAGACATGAATTCAGATTAATAAAATGAATTAATAATAAAACAAAATATTAATAAAAGAAAGCAAATGATAGAAAAACAAATTTGATGGTAATTAAGATTGCAGATTACTTAATGAAATGGTATTGTAATAATTTAAGTTGGGCGTAACAAAATGCGCGTCTCTCATTATTTTGTCTGATATGGTGAGCGTACATGAGGAAAAGATAAGAACCGCAGTTGTTTCAAGTAAATTTTATCGCGTTTACTTGTTAAGTTAGTATTGTAAGTCACTTCCACCAACGATGTATTAGAAACGACTGTCTTAGGGGTAACGACGCTTAAGAGAAGGCCTTCTAATAAGATAGATATTAACTGCACTAATGTTAACGTCCTTTTCAGACAGAAGCGACAGAAGATTATACCGAATACTAAGAAACTAAAATCCGATCGTGCGACAAGCGAAAAAAATCGTTGGGACTACATTTCACGACAGCTCATCTACGGTCCAAGGATCTAATCAAATCTGGGTCATCTCCGACAGCTGCATCGAGATCGCGACGCTGGTTAAGTCCTACTAAGCATTCCTCCAACACATGCTGCGTGTTTGATACAATATCACTTATAATAATCAGTCTTTCATTGATTATTTGTCACAGATTAATTTCAAGCTATTCGTATTCGAAAGATTCACATGTTTCGCCTTGTAAGCGAATTCTCAAAGGGGGCTTTGGCTTCGAGAAATCGCTCACAATGCAGAGGGTGGCTCTAAGTTCAGCACCCATTTCACTTGACGCGTTGTATTCCTTCTGAACCGGATTTCCAAGCCCCCTTGTTTAAAGATGCGTGGATCCTTCGCCTTTAGAACAAATTGAGGCAAAGGGTGGCAACATCGCCAGAAGACTTGACGCCTCAAACTAGATATTGCGAACTCTTGTTAGAATATAACAACCGAACCAAAGTTACTATCCCTGTAGTCTTGTCATGAAGCGCGGAATTAGTGTAGTTATACATTGGTGCGTGCAGGCGTATGATATTGTAAGCCACACAAGATAATGTGCGAACCGTACTCACCCCTTTTCGAGGGTCACCGGACAGAAGCTATTCAGGCAGGTCAACTTGAAGAATATCGAGATCAGCTCCAACGCCTCCGGGTACAGCATGACATCGAACGATTCCACCTTCATGAACACCTCCCACATGTTCTCGCGGTTCTGTTGCAAAGATACGCAAACGGTTACACAATATGTGAACACTAAGTGAACAATCGAGTCTTTGCAAATCAACAATCCACCCGAAACAATAAGACAAGGATGTTTATTGGCACGAATATTTTAAGGTACAGCATTTTTAGGTCAGTCCATATTTCGCCTTTTACGGCGTACAAATTGAAGGAGTATAATTATTCTTACTTGTTACACTAAAATTAACATATTTTTTACTTTCGGTTTAGTGACCTGTGCTACATCAAAATATCAAAATTTCAGCAATTACAAAATTGTCTAAATAGTATCCTGTAACTATTTGATTTATGTGTATAGTTTATGAAAATAGTACTTACTAGATTTTGCCGAAGTGGTTTAAAGTTAAGCTCCTCCCGCCAGTGTGGTGGTAAGTTGCAAAACCTAAGGGAATATAAAAGGAAATAATTCCATAAAGTGTCATTTATACGAAACAAACAATAATCATGATGACAAAACTTTATTGCATCTAATATATAAGAAAGGAGACAAATGAACTGTACAAAATATTTCACTTGTACAAAGTGAGGCGACTTTGTATTTGGAAATTCGGATTTCAAAGCCTGAGTCGTTCCACTTGTCATTTTACCTCTTAATTAATATGATATCGGGTTGCTAGGCGTTAGATTCAATTCCTTTGTCGCATTTGTATAATTATATTCAAAGTGGAATAAACCGACTGTGTGCAGTTACCGTGCTCGCGTGACGGTTGTAACCAAGAAATTGGATTCGGCGCAGGCCGACTCTATGACGCAGCCGCCGTGCGGCCCGTGGGCCCATTCGGTGGGCATCGAGGGGTCCTCGTCGGGATCGCGTTCCTCCCTACAGTCATAAACAACAAATTAACACTTAATTTATCAGTTACTCCACTGTACCTTAGTAGGTTGTGATGTTGAAATCAAGCAAAAGAATCCATACTAATATTGTAAAGGTTAAAATTCCTCTGTCTGTATATCTGTTGTGCTTAAACAGTCGAACTGCTTGACCAATTATAGTGAAATTTGGTATAGGGATAGTTTGTTATATGGCATATGGTATATTTGGGAATGAACATAAGGATTCATTGCAAGACTTCTATTTCCTTCCTTAATAAATATTTTCAGACTGAGCAACTTAGAAGCCCTATATGATATAGACAGTAATATTACATTTTATTTAAAGACAACTTACGGTACGTAATAATACATCGCGATGTTGGAGATTTTGGCGCGAAATTGTTCGTACGTTTCCTTTAGATCGACTGTGGCTAAGATGTCTTCCAAACTCAACACCATCTTTCCATCGGCGGTTGAGAATATGAGCATTACGTTTCCGACCTCCCATTCAAGCCATACATAGGTTGATAAAGTCTTATCTGTTGAATAATAAAAGAATATAAGACATGTAAAAAAATAATGAAATCATAATTGAATATAAAAATAAAATCTATATTACAATTTGAAACAGTAGCTAGACAGTTTTCATTTTTACATTAACAACAACACTTTAGTTACAAACGTTTTTAATGTACATTTTTCACCGAAATTATAACGAATTCAAATTCACTCACTTTTAGTCTTCGCTACATGGTTCTCTGCTTCAAAAATAGGTATGAGTTGCTCGGTGGAACTTTCAAGCAGATTTTCCTCTGAGGAACTTCCTTGTTCCGACGCCAAGGGTGTGGCGGTAGACGGCCTAGAAATAGAACTATGTACAGATAGATCCCAAACGAGACAACCAATGTTTAAATATATTTATAGTTGAATTAGCTCTTGTATTTTCTTTCGGCTGTTCTCTTTTCATTAAAGTAATATTTAAGACACTCATAATATGTAAGGTTTTTGCAGGTATGTGGTGGGTATAAGAAAAAACTGTCACCTTATGAGAGGCGCACTGCTGGGCCTATTGATGTCGGCGTCCATGGGCCCCGTGCCCGCCAGGTTGTGGGGCTTCCTCAGCAGCGCCCATATGTGGGTGAGCACATGGAACGTAGCGCGAATTGTGTGGACCTGCAGATAATAAACCTTCCATCAGCCACCATGGCTCCACTCTTGTAAAACATATTCTCAGTCCAGTCCAGTTCAGCGCAGCCGATCTCAGCCGAGCTCAGCCGAACCCAGCCGAGCCGAGTCCAGCCTAGTCCAATCGTTCAGTTATATGAAAGCCGGTACGCGCGGCAAACTACGCAGCATCCATGTTCGGTGGTTTCTTTTATTGATATATTCATATCAACCTACCTGGTCCGGTTGCAGTTTAAGGACGATAGGCGACACGCCGACGCGAACGTTAAGACCGAGTGAGGCGAGCGGCCTGTCGCGGTTTTTGTTCTTATTCGGCTGCGGTTCCGGGCGTGGCGGCGGACTGACGTTATCCTATGACAATGCATTGCATCATAAAATGTTATTTGGAAATATCTTATGTAATACATTTGACTCTTACTGTATTTAAATAGATTAATATAAGTAGTTCTTTTTAATAATCTATTTTATTAACAATATAACGGGTTGGCCAAAACCAATTGATACTTACATCGGTCGGTTTCGGATGTCTGTAAGAAAAAAAATGTTGATTATTGTAACTGGTCATATAGAGGAAATTATTATCATTACCAAAAAAGTTTTTGCTTCTTCTAAATACATAATAAAATTATTATTTCGTATCAATAAACGATTGTGAGTTGCATGTAACACATATAAGCAACAAAGATATTTTTAAATAAATAATAATACTTACGCTCTCATAGGCCCCCGAATGTAATCCCTGAGGGTCGTCGGTTTGAAATCAGTGCCGCCAGTGAACTCTTTCTGTAGCTGTAACGGAAAATACGTATTAAATTACGAATACATGCGTATAACTGTTAAATTAAGCCGGGACTACGGTGATATAAAATTGAATCGCTATTAACACTCGACGGCTACCTGTTCTTCCGGGTCGAGTTTGGGCGGCTTGGGCGGCGGCGGCGGAGGCATGAACTCCGGCTTGGTCGCGTCGTAGTCGTCCGCGGTCTTCGTCTCGACGGCGACGCTCACGCGGAAGTTTATCCGGTCGGTGATGAGGCGCGGCGTCGTTTTGATGACGGTCTGCGTCTGTGACTGTGAGCGCATCTGCGCGCGGTCCCGCTCCGACAGCTCGGCGGGCGGGCTCGTCTCCAGTGTGTACACAGTGAAATCGGTCACGAGGATTTGCCACGGGAAACTCTCCAATAATCTCACTATGGGGGCGAAGATGATGGCTAATTAAATTTTGCTTCAAATTCATATACATTCGTTTTCATACAATAAAGTGAAATTATAAGAAAGGTAAAACAATGAACAACTCAAACATTACATTCTCTATGATGATTTCTTAACTGACAAGAAAAATAGTAACTTTAATAGTAAAATAAGTTACATTTTACCCTATTCATATTATATTTTGTATCCGGTTTCAATCGATCGCAAGAAAATTCCACGACACTCAAAATGAAATTATAATGCTAATTTTTTTTTTCGAAGTGGATGTGCCCAACTGGAATCCTGTGTGAATTTAAATAAAATTATGTATTTTTTCGTACGTACTTCCAGATTTCGCCAACGTGGGCGTGTTATAGTAGATATACTCCCAGAGGTCACTGCCTTCGCTTTGCATTTGCCAACGTCCGCAGCTACAACAACAATACATTCAGTATAATTTACGAATAATTATTAGATATTTTAAAAGTACGACAACGTATTTTACAATTCTTAACATCGTTAAAAATTCTTTAGTGAATCAATACAAAGTAATGAGTGAGAAAACTTCCTCATTTATAAACGACTAACTTACAACAATGGATCAATAAATAATGAGGGACTTACTTGACGACGAGCACCCGATGGAGGTCGGTGGCGTGACGGTCCATGGCCTCGGCGACGGTCAGCGTGCCTTGCGCGGCCGCTGTGCTGGACGTCATGTACACCATCGGCATGCCGATGTCTATATCGATTAGCATGCGGCTCAGACGCTTGTAGATATTCAGCATGGTTTCGTTGTCCCACAACTTGCCTTGCAATTGCTGGATAATGTAACAATAGCTAATTATAGACATTGTTGTTATCTATGGCCTGTTAATACTCTTTTAAAACAGGTTTGCTATTCAGCTTTACATTATGTAAATACATAGTTTACAGGTTACTTGTAAACGTATCTCGATAATGGCATAATGGATAGATACAATTACATTAATTCAATACAGTATATATACAGACCGCTTTCGGGGGTGCAGTGGGAGGGGGAGGCGCAGGGCAGCTCTTCCTGCGCTCGCCGGGCGTCTCGACGCTACGTGTGCGCGAGTGTACGTGCTCGGCGGCCGCGCTCGTCTTCATGCCGCGCCCGGTCAACGACTACAAAAACACAATGATTATTTTTATTATGTTAAATTAATGTATATATTACGTAAAATATTAAGTTTAAAAAACATCACATACGGGTAGGGTGCTGCGGCTTCGAATGATATATTTCGATGTTAACATAGATTTGACGCTGCTCGACTTGGACATCGGTTCTGTAATTAAAAAGAAACATAAACCAGTGTTTCGTATTTTAATCTGTAACTAATGTTGGCTTGAAAATGTATTATATAATACACAACGTCGATTTAAAATCTTTTGCAAATCTGTATTGAGAAACGGCTTATCCTGTTAATAACATCGAGGTTGTGTAAATTAGGTACTTGTCTGCGGGCGCGGGCGCGGTCGGTACATCAGCCAGGCTATCAGCAGCGGGTCGAGGCTGACGGAGTACAGGTCGGTCTCCAGCTTGAAGTATTCGAAAGCGCTCGGCAGGCTAGGGTCCCGGCATATTTGCATCTTGAGCTCCAGCCAGTTTCTATGACCAAGTAGAACGGTTTTACATATATATGTAGCACAGTGACTAGTATCATTCCGTAATTTTGTTTCAATTTGCTGTGATTATCTCATTACTTTCAGTAATATATTGCAGCAACATATATCTACGTTATAATTAAAGTTGTATACTCGTTAAATTAGGAGAGATTTTTGAGAATCACAGTGTTATTTTTACTTCAAATTAAAGGTTCTTTATTAATTAATTAATTTAGCACAAGGAGCATTCATCTTGGAACTGCATTAATAATTCGTGAACTGCAGTTAAAACGGTAAACATAGATACTCACTCTTTGGTCTGCCTGAACGCGGTGTCCGGAGCAGATAGGATCCATGCAACATTTTCTTCCAAGCCTTCTGAAAGTTCAAGGTAATGTTGTAGTCGTACAAAGACTGCGAGAGCGGGGCATAGGCCGTGACGTCACAGCTCGAGTGAGACGACTTGCGGCGGGAAGAGAGTGGGAGAAGGATTATTGGTGTTTACCTTTAAATTCAACGGCCGATATTTTGACAGACGGCACGCTAAAGGTGAACTTGAAGAGGTTTCTGCCTACGCACGGTCTCAAAGACACTTGCGAGAACTCAACATCCATTACGGTTGTATCTGAAACGGGAAATACATAAATAAATGCAACGTTTATCAAATTCCTATTTGTACTGTTCATAAAATATACCCGTTCATAACTTAATACCCGTGAAGCAGTATCAAACGCGTAACGAAACTATGCCCACTGATTATCATCTATTAAAAAACAAAAGACATACAATTTGCAAGACGTGTTTTAATATGTTTCAGTAGGCACAAATGTATTAGAATGTCAGCGCAGGGTAGCGGAGCCTCAACAATCCCCAAGATGGGGGAAGCTAGTGAAAATCAATAATGCCTGGAAGTTATATGCCCCATCCGCAAAAGCTGTCTCTTGCTTTTGCCAATGAAACTAATAACATTCAATAATTAATCGCATATGATTTTGATCAGTTATTGATCCGTAGTGTGTAATAGACTCGCGACTCACGTCGGTCATCGTTGGTGTCGTTGACCAGCGACGTATCCTTGAGAAGCACGGACTCCCGGTCCAGGTAGAGCGAGCTCATCACCTCCACGGCCGTCTTCATCACCGGCGACGACATATACATCTTCAAATTCTCAGCTGCAACGAATGACACAAATATTTTTATCATATCGACAGCCAAGTTAATATACCGAACGATTCTAAATACTCCGTCAACACAAAGTATACTGACGGAGGAAAACAAATTCTTTTAACTCGGATTATACAAGAATAAGTTATATACAAAATTAGATTAATAAATTCTCTTCTTTATTCGAGCACAAGGCGTGAATAACTTGATGTCTCATTTATTTGGTTGATTACCTGTAAAAGTTTGTCAAATCCTACGATTTTTAAATATGCTTTATAAAACTTTTTTTGTCGAAATTAATAATATACTTACAGAAGTAGAGAATTCCACGGAAGAAGACTGTTTCTTTCTCGTCGAAAATTTCCGGATGCAGCAAATATTCGCCCTTGAACATCACGCCGAATTTGAGGATCGGACGCGCGACTCGACTGACCGCTGTCGCCAGATACGCCTATTAAACAACAACAACAGCAATAATATAGTTGTCAAATGGCAATGAAATTGTTTCATTTTCCATTCCAATAATCGTAATAATATTGTGTGTATAATAAAATGAATGAAGAACTCTCAAACGTGTGCAAATTTAATACTTTTTCTAATCTAGGAACCAATAGTATAGGGATAGAAACAAATATTGAAACCTACCGATCCGTCAGATATTTGTCGGGCGATTTTTTTCTTTTTAATAACCATATGTCATGTTTTATTTAGGGTATGTTTAATAATTTTTACAGTTAATTATGTAAAAGGTATGAAGTCAACCAATCCGCACTTGGCCAGCGTGGTGGATTGTGGCCTAAATCCTTCTCACTATTAGAGGAGACCCGGTCCAGCAGTGGAGCACTAAAAGGGGGGAAAGGAAAAAATGTAAAAGTTGTTTGTTTTTATTCAAGTCGCGCTCACCGACAGCGAAGACATGTGGAAGGCGATGCGCAGCTCGGCCGCGTGGCGCATGCGGTTGTTTACGATCGGCACTTGGTACGCCACGTTGCACACTCTGCGGGCAAATATATTACATTATATATCTGACAGTATATTCAACTGACGATTGTTACTTTTCACTTGTGCTAGATTTCTCCATCGAATATTTGAGTTAACAATTCAAAGTCCCAAATTTATATAATTCATAGTTTGAAGTAAGTTTTGAGTGTAGCGTGCTAATTTACTATGTAAAATTGTATCCATTTTCGATATTGCCGTGTATTATCGACTTTGATATATCGATAATTATGGTAATGTGAAATGTTTATGATGTTTTCTATCAATATTTCTTAGTAAAAAAATATGTTATTTTATTAGTAATAATAATAGTTTTATTGATATGAAGGTATGTAAGCAGTTAAGCGTACCTGTCCGGGTAGAGTGGTCCCGTCATGAAAATGTTGATCTTCTTGGTGTAAAACTCGATGGTGGCCAACGGCTTGGTGGGCTGGCTGGTGAGCCAGTGGTCCCAGGGCTCCACGAATACCTCGAAACCTTTCAATTTTATTATCGTCCTTCGCTTGGGTATGTTCTCCCGGAGTGCCTGGCATTCGCTCACAGTCAGCGGTATGAGATACGCGTCTGTAACAAATTTATTAATGTGACTATGATGATCTTAATTTGAATAAGAGTGCTTCAAATAGCTCATGTGTATGGTTTTTGATATCACATATAATTTTATATGAAAATAAGACGAAATGTAATTGTGCATTACATGTAGTCAAACTCATGAAAATCATGAAAATTTATTCCACTCGTTATCTGTAAGATATCATTACTATCGTCTTTTAGTAGTAGGAATCTGAAGGTTATTCTTTAGAATAAGTAAAAAATTCAATTAGTGCCGCTAACAAAGTCCTGACCGTTTTTAGGAACTGGCGGCAGATCCTGCAAAAGCTCCGTGATGAGCTGCAGGCGGTGCAGCAGGCCGGCGTTGAGACGCAACTTTATGGGGCGGAGCACCACGGACATACTCGCTCTCTCCTTCCAATTGCTGCAAACGTTACACTCATTAACATATCGAGTGGAAATGCGACCGATGTACTGTTAACTTAGATAGTCAAACTAGTCTAAATTAATCAATCATTAAATAAGTTGACGGCAAATTTTATAGTATTAAATAATTAGGCAACTATGTATCAGAACAAAGTGTTTTAAGCGAAAAGCGAAAAACTATATTGTCTGATATACTTAAAAATGTATTCGAAACAAAAATATAAAAACATGAATTGGAATCTCGCTGAAAAAATATAGCTATCTCTCTTTCGTATACGTCAAAACATGTCGTACACAATATACTAACCTGTATTGAAAATCGACCGGGGGATCGATGAAAGGATCGGTGTCTTCGTTGGGGGGGTATCTGTCGTGGGCGTACTGGAGGAACACGGCGGGCGCCATGTCGAACCACATCTTGTCGAGGCACCCTCTACGTATGACGTCGGGCGTGATGGAGCGCTCGGGCAACGGGTCGTCGTCCTCGCCGTCATCGTCGTTATCGGAGTCCTGGTCGACAATAAGAAAACCCTTAACGGTCGATTGACGATAGGACAATGTATTACTGAGCATTTTTTAACGTTATACTTCTTTTGGAGCGTTACGCAAATAGGAGGAGTGAATCTTTACGATGCGCGTGCACACCGTCACTAAAAACCGATATCATAAAATTAGCTAGTCAACATTTTTCAAAAAAAGTTACCAAAATGTTTACTGTTTACTTTGTTATGAAACAATTTCTATTCAAAGACCGTATACTCACATCGAACGGCAAGCAACCGGAGTGCTGGTCGGCTTCCACGACGGGTATCAGGTTGCTGGCGTCGAGCAACTCCTCGGGCCACTTGAACCCATTGTTCCTGTTTTGCTTGTAATTCACGTACAAAGTCGGTCTGTCTTGTATCTGAGAGAAAAACGATGCAGCTTAGAAACGTTATTTTATTTAAGAAAAAAGAGAGACCTATAGAGATCAGTATTATATACTCGTATGTATGTTGGGAACAGTCATTAGTTTGGACGGTAAACGAAACACGGCACGAGTTCCCGACAGATGGCAGCACCATTGCGATGGCCTCGATCGATACTCTGATAACTTCGTGGTACAACAGAGCCTAGCTGTGGCAGTACGCGGGAACGGCGCTCACTTACTTACCATTCGGCCATTACCTTGACTCTAGGAACTTTAATTCGTTTCCGTTTGCTTAAAAGTGGTTATAGAGTATTTTCTGTATCTTTGCTCGACTACTAGTCCGGGAGCTAATAATTCTGACGATCCGACACATAAATATATCGAGAATTTAACAATTCTTCGATACTCACAGCATTGTGATCCAGATGTCCGCAAACGCATTTGCCGTCTGAGGTTACGGTGATCGTTCGCACGCCCAAGCGGAAGCGCAGCAGTGTGGGCTTGCACACCAGATACGTGAACGCCACGTAGTCTGACGTCATCACCATGAGCGGGCGCGCGCGACGCCGCACGCTGCCGATCTCCGTCTCCATCACCTGTACAGGTAGCGACATCTGACGTCCGAAGCTAGACTCGCTTTCGTTTCGTTACGTTGATACGTTGGTAGGTAGTGGGGGAATACGGGATAGAAATAAAACACTACCGATCCTATACGATTGGATAGCGATAATATTATATTTTCTGTGGTGTGGTGAAGTATGCGAACCGTGGCCGGCGTGGCATCTTAACCCGTGGAGACCTGTGTCTAGAATCGGCACAATAAACAATAAAAAGGGGTAGGAAAATAATGGCCGATGCGTGACCAACCTATAAAAAACCTATAAAAAGATACCAACTCACACTAAGATATACTAATTTAAATAATAGAATTTTACATTTCTATTCCTATTACAGGTTGGTTGCTGATGTCCGGGGTTCCAGCGGCTACGAGTGACTTCTGCGTTTGCTACATAAAGAAATGAATCCTATAGCGAGTCTCACCTTGTACACGAAAGACACCGTGTCCAAGAAAACGCACAGCAGTAACTTGATCGGAGTGCCTTCGGTCGGGGCCTCCTCCTCCTCCACGTCCTCGCGCTCGTTCCACGACGGCAGCCAGGACCACGCCCAGTTGGACCAGCTCTGCGTGCGGGTCGGTTCCGCGGCATTCGACGGGCCGTCAGCTGTCGAAGCGACATAGAGGTTGCCAAAACTGCTCTTTCTTTCCAACTGATCTAATCTATATAACAATTCGCAATCAAACTGCCGATAGTCTAATGTGAAAAGTAAATTGGTAATCGCAAAATAAAATATATGTTCTATTTAATAGTTGATTTAATGTTTTCATAATACAGATCGATATTATATTTTTAAGTAATGAATTTTCAGTAATAAATATCTAATTGGCAGGCAAATAGCTGAATATAGAAACGCTCTTTTCTTGAAATTCAACGTGCAATCTATTTAGTGTATTACATTCGATACTATGTAGACGAATTTAACAAAAGTGCAGAATAATAATATTTAAATATTTATATTTTGGACAAATTCATCTTTTTAAACAAGCTTATAACCCATTTGCATTTCTAATTACATACAAATCGGTAAGTAGTTTTTGACTAGGCCAGTTACGCATTAGTTTAGACAGGCAAATTTGAATTTAGCGTAATTTTCAAGGGATTTTTGCGATGCTACCCTGAATGTTTCTGGTGAAAAATGTTACACAGTACACAATATACAGTAAATATGCTTGAATGTTACATGGATTACAGAATTATCTAGAGGGAAAATAAAACATATCAAAAACATTTTTTTAATATTTATTTCTGTAGTTGAGCGGCAACGGTGGTCTGTCACTGAAACAAAGACAATAGACAGTGCCAAGACTGTCTATGATGACCGGACAGCTGATAAAAATTGGTGTACCTATTTCTAAATATTCACTGGAAAAATTTACTAGGATACAAAACAAAAAATAAATCATGAATCTCGCACAGATACCTGTCAAACCCACAACTCCCGACTCAACACTTTGGGTAAAAGCAATTATTGGAATTGCAACACAAGCGTCCAATACAATGCAATACATCAATCGCAAATTAGCCGCTGTTGTTTGTTAGCATGGAGTGCAGGGCGTGTTAGAAACTTTACAATGTAGAGGTAACCGTCAATCGCTTTTTAATTAAAGTATTTGTTGACATTTTTATAATACTTTTACACATGGTATCGTAAAAATCCATGTTTGTTAATTTAAAAATATACCTACATTATATGTATTTCGTAATATCATTCTTTAGTATTCGTCACTTTGAACTCGGCGCTACAACTCCGGTTTTTATTGCTCGTCTTTGTGCAACCATTGCGACATTTGTATTGGCATTTTTTGTCACCTATTGATCAGAAGTTTTTGTACGCCTCCAACATGAAGCATTGTGAAAACATCGCTTAAGGCTGCGTCTCGGTACACGTTAGGGAATATAGCGTCTATGCACAGGCGTTTAAGGGTGCAATTTGTGCGAAGATTGCGTGAGCTCATTTTGCGAGCGTGACCGCCGGTCAGCTCGTTCGCCAGCGAGCATTGCCGTTAACAGTCACTAAGATTTAATTAATCGCGGCGCGTGTATTAGAGCGGTTGGTATAAGGAACAAAAAAATTATGATATTCCGAATTTCTCGATACACCTGTGAAATTCCGTTGTAGTAAACGAAACGAATCGCGTGCAGCGAGCATGAGCCGATATCGAACGGGACGCGAGTTACTTACATGGCGCCGCTGAGGCCTCGGGCTGTTCGCTGACGGTGGGCGGGGGCGCGGGTGGCGGGCCCTCGCGCGTCAGTCTCAGCAGCCACACGAGCTGGTCGTTGGACACGCTCCACTCCAGGCCGTTCGAGCGCACCTGGATCTTCACGGTGTGCGGCTTGCGGCTGTTTATCGACGTGAGAGTAGTCAGAAGTCTGGAAACGAAGAAACATAACGTATCATTACATTACAATAACACGAAATAAATAATTAATAGGAAAGCATATTAGTAATATTTAATACAATAATTTGATTAGGAGATAATTACATATCATTATTATTATCATACGATCACGCCAGGCGCGTAACAGGGTAGACAGGGAGTCCCAACTGCCAATTAGCTGTCCTTACAAACCCGACGTGCTTCGTTTAAAATCCTGCCTATCTCCCCCGTGGGTAAGTGTCTGAACTATTTGCTCATGGTATTGTGTAAAATGATCACCTGATATCCAGCTGGCAGCGATCCAACAGCGGCTCCTGGTAGTGATGTATCTTGCCGTCGGCCTCGCTGCGGTCCAAGCAGAAAGTCAGATCTTCGAGGCGCACGAGCCGGCGGACCATCAACGACTCCGGATCAATATCTACAAATATTTTAGCGTATTATAAAAATGTAATCACACTAAATACAATTGTAGATACGTAATGGAAGCATGGTTATTCGAGACACTATATTAGTAATGATAAGTGTGCAAAATTTCAAATTAATCGGACGTTTCAAAGTCGGTCGAAATCACGATCAAAGTTTCCGTGCAGATACATACAACCTGAGCTAATAAGAGCATGTTAAAAATAGCACACATAAGAATTCTATGGCACAATGTCATTAATGATTTCAATACTGCCATGCAGACGTCCAATAGCCATTGGGTTTATCAGCCACTAAACATTGAATCAATAAACTACCCAGTAATTCTACGTACCGGTAAAAGCTGGCTTCCATCCGCTATCGGCGCTGTCCACGGATAGCTTCTTGACGTTGAGCGAGAGCACGACATCGTGGTGGTGGTACTTCACGATGAGCGAATTGATGCGGACCGATATGTTGCCGACGA
>DWQT01001318.1:0-17302 GCA_018244895.1 Myscelus amystis hages
CAACCGTACCCAGTCTACCCTACCTAGTTCTGTATAATCTACGAATTAGGAACTATTGGAAGTAGGGTTAACAAAACTGAAGCGATCAATTCACGAAATCTCATTCCGATCCCAGTAACACATTCGCAGATAATCCACTTGTTCACGAGCGATAGAACAAACGAAACGGATGCGGTCGAGGACGCAGCAAACGCCAAAAAAAGCGATTCAAAAGTGAACGGAGCCAAACGAACATTTAACCCATTGTTCAATCACCCGCCAGTGTGTTCCGTCGTACAAAGGTCGGAGCTAGATGCACGATGAGCTTGTAGTCACGACATTCAGTATAAAGAAAGTAACATCTAATTTCATACAAATGAGGATATGTGAAAGCGTTGACGACGAAGAAAGCTCTCTGCTTTATATAAATAAGAAACGTGTGCAGACTTAATGTCACTGTCGATTTAGATGAAAAAGATTGAAGTCTAATCTCAACTCTGATGAATTCCAAATGGCTGAAATTGAACAAAAATACGATAAACGCCAAAATGTAGACAGTAGACTTCGAATGAGCCGTAAGTCATACGGCAGTGAAAGAGCCAAGATTCGATCGCGCGATCGCCGGATTTAAAGAGCACGAGAATGGCCAAGGCGATGCTAGTAAAGTTAGGGTTATATATAACAGACTGTAGACCTGCAAAATCTAAAGTGAAAGATAAAAAAAGATAAAAAGATAAAAAGACTATCGGACGATGAGTGTAAATCCACGATGCATTCGATATAAAGGTTGTAATATAGAAAGTTGATTCCATATCTATGTAGCTTTAGAAAGGTCGGCTAGTATTTTTATTCTAATTATGGGTTTGCAAATAGAATAGAATAATAAGATATGGTCAATGACAAAATCCATCTTGACAAATTAAATGAGATTAGATGTACATAAGTATGTAGTTACAAAACATGTAAATTGATCTGTTATGTAACTAATATTATTAACGTCATACAATAAGTTATTTCAAACATCAAAAAGTTAATGATACTTTGGACTTTGGAAAGTATTGAGAATTAGGACTAGAAAATGCAAATTTAGAAATTTTCGAATTGCTCTTTATTATTCCTTAGCGATTTGTTACGTGGGAGCTGCTAGCTCTTTAGAACTTGACTAGATCTATACCTGGATTAGACGAGTCGGACGGGATTCTTGTAATACTAATAATATTCCGGTTAGCAATGGACAGATAGGACGGTAACTGACTTGATTCCAAAGTAGATATTTTATTGATGATTTTGTCTGCCTTATAATTATAAATGAAAAGTAAAGGGTACCTAATATAATGGATTCAGACTTTTACATCATGAGAAAAGGTTATTTGTTAATAAGGCTCTAATTGTAAACCCACGCTCACACAAACTCTGAGCTTAATGATACCTTATCTGTTTACACGACATGCCCTGCGGTTCCGTACTGAAGGTTTAACTTTGTGTTAGATCGACAACACTGGTTTGCTAAAAAGCATAGTATTATACATAGATTGAAGGTTCAATTTTGCAGTCTCCTACCTAAGAACGATAAAAATTCAAGAGTACAAATCAGAACTACGTGACATTCGCGAACACACGTACCGGCGCGTAACACTTCAATACTAACGCGAGTCCTTTGTATTGTACCAAAATCCGAAACACGAATGGTGGTACGATTAACGATCAAATTTCAACTCTAAATCCAACACGGAAGTCTCTAGTTCGCTCGCCAAGATCGAAGAACGTAAGCCGTTTTCCGCTAAAGGAGAAATGCGTGCACTACCTCACGGTAGGACCTTGGCGGGGACGTGGAAAAGTATCATCAGATTTCCTTCTCCATCGCAATATCAGTTTAAAATTGTTAGGCTCAAGAATCAAATTCTATTATAGAGACGTGGCGGTTAGCGCTTTATAGACATGCTAGACGTTCTGTGTTCGAACCTTGACTGAAGTGGGACGTTACTCCGTTACCACATAGGGCTAAGTGCAGAACAGAAGGTGGTCTGTGTTGTAACGCAATGACTGCTTCATTGTTGCTAAGCGCCGTAGCAAGTGGGCGCTAATCTTTTTGTACCATCACCTTGGTGCCTACGATAGATTTTTTCGTTAATTAGTCAGGCGTATGCCATTGTTGTGGCACTTGCAGAGAATTTGACACGATTTACATGTTAAAATATTACACGGAAGCGCTTAAAGCGCTGACGCGGTGGATAAAAGCAAAATCTCAAGGTAGAAGACGCGAGTTACCTTTGCCTTTCGTGTTGATGATTGCTAATAGCTAATTTTTCTAAGCCCTTCCGCGTTAAGGTTCCGAATGTTGTCGTGTGTTTACAATCAATAAAAATTTCAAAAGCTTTTACGCTTAACTAATCCTTTATGTTACCTTGAACGAAATAGAATACGTAAATAGAATCAAAAATAAATATAAGCAATTTGTAGATGTATATACGTATATCTTAGTCACTTCATTAGCATTTCAAACATATATTTTACTATGGAATTTTAATTGCTAGGAAAGCGAGGCTTTAATGTTATAATCAAACTAGCGAATCCAAAGTTCCGGGTTCGATTTCCATGTACTTTAGAACCGATGACTTTATAAGTTTAATAAATTTTTTTTAAATCCCGATTTTCGTTCCAAGAAAATTTGTGCCTTAAATAATAGTAATATTTAACAAATTCCACTTAAATAATAACAATAATTAACAAATTATAATTCAGATTCTCCCTTCGAAAGGTGTCTATAAAAAATTAAGAAGACATAAAAAGTAAAACTGTTACTAATGTCACGAAACAAGCCATGACATAACACTTACACGAGCGATCGAATCGTTTTACTTGAAACAAAACTATTTTTGTGTTTGTCAAAAGGGACACGCGTTTTCAATGACACAATAGACGATATACTGAAAGCAAAAGTGAACATAATGTTGTCGTAAAAACTGCGACGTTAACACGTTTAAGGAGAATGCAAAAAAACAATACGTTTTGTTTACACACAAGATGATGTTCGAACTAATAAATTTCGCTGTTCGTATTCTTACAAATGCATTTCGACAATAACTTGGTCGAGTCAAAATAACAAGAACTTATAACTAGTTCTTATAATTCACAGTTGGCGAAAAAAAGGTATGTCACTGTGTATTTATATATTTACACAGCAACGGCCTGTGACAATAACAGTAAAATGATATTGCACTGTGATTCAAAGTATATGTGTTGGTAAAAGCCAAGTTCTTTTTTCAAAATCTTTGGATTTACCAACGTAAGTTGATAAACAATTGTTGTATTAATGATTAATCAATTAATGCAATTATTACTATTCGTGAAATACTCAAGTGTTAGTTATCAGTGACTAGTAGGACATTGCACCATTTTTGAAGACCTCTTTTCTCAAGTATCTGTCTAGAAGACTTTAGAGATCCAACAAATTCAATTTTAAAGTAATTCGAGACAGTTATTTTCACAAATATGGTCACAGAACGTTTTTAACTCTTATCATAAATAATCGAAAAGGCTTAGATTTTAGACGTTAGGGATTTAATTAATGTTCGATACACAGATAACAAAACAAAGCGTAACAACGCCTCTGTGACACCCCTCAAATACATATGACAGAAATAGGTTCAATAGTGTATTGTCGTTTTATTTCCTATAGCATCATAAGGTCACCGAAAACAGGGTTGTCACCTTTGGATAATAGTGTTAAGTGATTATATTGATATTATTAAAAAAAAATGAAAACAAAGCTGGAAATACACGAATGCACAAAAAAATTGTTATCTTCATACGAAAAAGGCTCTTATATGTATGTATATAAAACAAGGTATGGCGCATTATCATTAAAAAAACATACATTTCATATCTCGGCATTAGGTCTCGAGTTCATTGTAACTTATTTGCATACTAAAAGAATAAATTAAGAAACGATTTTGTCGGGCCCGTATACTTTCGTCAAAGACAAGCAAACACTATAAACGATCCCAGGAAAAGTTTTTGCACTAATAAACTGGCCGTAAAGTTTTATTTGATGCGACCTTTTACACGACAATCCGTTTTTTGCGTCGTGTCGTAAACCGACAATGCTGTTTGTCGTAATGTCGTTAATTTTTTTTGCTCACAACAATAACAGCGTCTGATGTAAACTACGATTTTTTATTTCAATTACAAATTCACTATAAACACATCTTAGAATTTTGTATTGTTAGAAATTTAGGCATTGTTTCAAAGAAGAGAAATTATATTTTTCCAATTAATTTCCATTGATATTCACATTGGAACGTCAACGTGTTGTATTATGCACTCAGATTCTGCATGTCAGCAAAATATCATTTATCTCTTGAATACTTGCCCTCTATAACTAAAAAAGAACCGATTCTCAATAAGTCAATCCCAATTAATTTTGTATATGAATTGCCTTATTAACCCTAAGTAAGACGGACAGGTCATAAACATACACGAATAAATGTATATACAAAACATATATAAGTTTTACATAAAACTACAAAACAATTTCTACTCTTAATTACCATATACACATTAGTCCTGAATGAAAATCGAACCCGCAACCACATGTTGAGCATGCAACTGAACGTACAGAGCAGTCCAATAGCATGTTTGATTACCGCCAACGAACTGCTAATATCAATGTAAATACAAAAGATATATAGATCTTGTACACAATCCATATTTGATTTACGTGTATTTACTTCAGAACTGCCCACGTCTGGCTAAACACAGCCTCCGGCGCTGCCTTCGCGTTGCGATGTTGTTCCACGTGTTAATGCCATTAGCCGAACGTCGCTCGCGGCTGTATAAAAATGTAACCGCGTCGTGTTTTCGTAATAAAATATTATCTATTGATGAAAACTTTCAGTAACATTACTTGCACTCAGTAAATTTCTATATAAATATTAATGTACTATACCTGGTTAGAGCGTCGCAAATAAAATGCCTTTTTTAAGCTAGCACTATATACCTACAGCCAATCTCGAATAGGATTGTATTAAAACATAACTTAGTATTTGTGAGTAGGACTGCTAGTAAGTAATACTAAGTATAATACCTTTGCCACTTGAGGTGTTTACAAATATGTACTTTGCCAGTCCTGAACATTGCGAGTTCCTTAGGTTTCCAATCTGTAAATTAGCATATACAATGGTTTCGTTTTTATTTTCAAAACTCTTATCGCATGATTTTTATCATTTGAAATGTACCTAAATAAATTAAAATGTACTTTATATATGCCGTATATAAAGTACATTTAATTGTATATAAGCCTTGTATTTCTCACAAATTATTACACAAGATTACCGAACACACTTTTGCAAAAGATCGAAAACAATTAATCTAGCACTTTTACTTTTCACACTGTTCCAATTTATCTTCGCGTAATTTGTAATAGGTACACGAGTATTGGCGTGTCCTTTGTAAAGACCGGGCGGTAAAAAATCTTCACTTTTCCTTTTACTTTCAGTCTGTTGAAGTGAAAAGATATTGATCTAGTTCAATGACTTAACCGACCAGGTACATAATGCACCCGTTTCTAAAAAAATACCTATATTTAAAACAATAGCGAAACAAATACTCATTTGAACAATGAGAACAATGGAAGCATCTGCGTTTTGGTAGTCGGTACATTCGGCGACTATCGATGGAGACAATGAGATGGTCTAAAGGACCGGCGACTTTGTGTCCTTGCATAATTGCTGCAATTGCCCGTCCTTTTGCTGGTCGTTCTAGATTAGAACATAACCCTATATTGTTTCTCTTTGAACTTCAGAACTTTGAAATTCAGGGCTGGCAACGCATTGGTGACTCCTCTGGTGTTAGCAATGTCCATGGGCGACGGTGACTTACCATCAAGTGGCCCGTCTGCCTCTTTGCCAGTTGGTAAATGAAAAATAATAAAAAACAAAAAACTATTATAGTGATACAGGGTTAAAGCAGCAGATTTTAAAGAAGACAAGACATATTTATGAAAGAATACAAAAGATGTATGTAACGTACGATATATAAGCGCTTTAAACAGACAATCTCTTCACGCTAATGAATCTTGTGGAAGTTAGTCTTCTTCTTCGTTCGTGTTCTTCTTCTTAATTCTACTTATGTTAAGGATTGTTTTCTTTTTCTTATTTTTTTCCTGAATGCAATGAGATGCAGAATTCAATGAAACGTTCAACTGAGTCTTTAGATTGGCAAACATGAAAATGTGTAATAAGATGACAGATATGTCATCAAACGAAAATCAAATTGTCCACAAATGTTTATTAGTATTTAATATAATGAAATAAAGTTTCAATAACGCTTACACATCATTAAACGTTTCGGTTTTTAATACCAATATTAAAATTCTATTCCGTCCGATACTTTGGGCAACCGTTCTTAAATGTTTTCAGCATGGACACGAATAAGCCTTATACTTACGAATACAAAAAGCCATAAAAGAACCATAAAGTCCAAAATATTCGGTCCGTTTGTGAAATTAAAGTGAAAGGTGCGCAATAAACATTTTTACGCACTTGCTACTAGTTCTTTTCGGTCCATTTTTATGACATCACTCTGTGCGCTTTGTGTTCCGGACTTTCGATTTCACTCTTTGTTAGTTATAATCTTTGCGTACCGGCATGCTCTAATTATCGTTCACGAAACAAACATTTTATAATACCGGACTCCTTTGTAAAGTTACTTTGATTGAAACACATAAGCCTACGCCGCCGCTTCGCTTTCAATTCTGTGACCGCTAGTACAAAATCTTGCATAAGTATTTCCATACTTAGTGTAACTTGGGTAGTAGTGGACAGGGGTAGTAGAGAAGGTAGGGTAGTGCAAACTTCCGTACTACTGGTTCCAGTCGTAGACAGCAAGAATAACATGATCTACTGTTAAGCGCTCATTAAAACGCTTGCCAAACATGACTTTAAAGACATTGTGTACAAATTATGCCAATCAAATAATGATCATAGCTCTGGGCATAATACGCAATTTAAAAATTATTGCTAATTTGGACCAAGTAATTGACAACAAACTATCGGGTTTTGTTATCCTTGCTTGCAAAAACAACTGACACGCTAATTGTTATAATGAACTATTTAAGGTTGCCAAACGTATTATTATAGGTTCATTACCATTCTACTTTAAAGCTCTTGTTTGTTATTTCTTTAAAAAATTGGCAAGCTTTCTACCCTTGAGGCAATAGGTCTAAACCATTGGTTCTTTGCTAACATTTATAAACATAACATATAATAACATAACATATAATAACATAACATATAATCATATATCTTATACAGACATTTTTGTTACAAATGTGCTCCTTAAACACATTTTTGGTCTGGGTGAGATTTGAAACAGTGACCTCTGGTTTAGCCGCCACGTTTTCTATCCACTACACTAACAAGCCAATCAGTTAAAATATATTTATATAACAAAATCTGCGTACTATGTTATCTTAAAATATCTAACGCAATTCGTACACTCTGTTAAATCCAAAGCTAAACATTTTTCGTATAACTAATCCGCGTTGTTCCAATTTCAAAAATATGAAACCGTTAATCTGCACCAAACAAAGCGACGCCTGAAGCAAACATTTCATGTAATCCCATCTTCCGGATCAAAGTGACTTGTTGATGTGGTCAGCCGGCGTCGCGGAGCTGCAATGAGAGATAAGACATGTTTCATAAATGACTAGCTAACTAAACTATTACCATAAAAAGGTTGTAGTGAGTGAACCTTAAGAGGTACACATATGCTGGCGTGGACATTTGTTTAGAACTTTTAAAGGGAAACAATTTCGTAGTACATGATTTTTGCGTAATTTTCACCGTTTATGTAACACACGCAAGCAAAGCTCCAAGAAGAAAATCTCGTTTTTGCAACAATTTTCATTGCTGCTCCACTCCTATGCGTCATAGCTTGATGTAATTATATCCAATAGCCTTCCTGGATAAAGGGACTATTCAACACAAAAATATTTTTTTATTCTTAACTCCCAGTATAATCTTCATGACACTAGGAATGCGATCTAACTAAACAATTATTATGCTTTAACAACATCTGCCATCATTAATCACAGCATACTCGTAGTTAGCTTCTACTTAACTGACAATTTCAAATTTGCTATGACACGCACAAAATGGATGAACTTTATTTTCCTTATACATTTTAACTAGCAAACGGGCAGAAAGGTTGTTTTTTAACTAAGTAAGTAAGGTAAGTGTTTATCTCCGCTTATGTATGTACGTATATGTTGAACACAAGAGAAATTGCCAATACATTGCCAGTGTTATTGAAGAGCTCTTTAATAGCTTTCTTGATTCAACTGTCAAACCCATCACTTAAAATCGCATCGTCTCATCGCTCAAACCACACATCGGGACTTTCAAAATAAATCATTACCCAGTACTTACCGTCACGATCGCGCGTGGGAGTTAAGATCACGTCCATGCGCTGATAGCGGTCTGATAGCTGAATAATTGCCTCCTAGGTTTAAGCGAGGACATGGCATTGTTATTACTGGCCTAGCGTTAACCCGCTATTCTGCTTGTGGTATCAATCAATTCTAGCGAACAAAATTGTCCAAGTATTTCTTAACGCTCGAAGCATACGGGGTTGAGTTTGAAACCAGCTAATTCATTTGAATGTGATTCTTGAACATGCTTCATCAAAATCCATTCAGCCGTTTAAACGTCAGCCGTTTCCTGGCTACAGAATTCATATTACATGCATAATAGGCATTAATTTGACTTTCATTTCTGTAATCGGGCAAAATTATAAATATTGCCTATATTATAAATATGTATGCACATATTTGTTAATGGAACTTCGGACCACTTAAAAATTTGTTTTAATAAAAAAATAATTGTAAAAATAATTTTGAAATCGAATACTAAAGTAGTGGGCCAGCCAGAATAACTGTCAGCTGTAAGGACTTTTGGTCAACCATTAATATTACAGTAGCCAAGGTACTTGCGACTGTTACTGCCTAATCAATTAATGTAATAGATAGTAATCGGATCTAATTCTTCCTCTTCCTTTTATTTCCTCATTAATAATCTGTTCACGTCCTGATAAGTGATCTCTGTAGCTAGTTTGTAATTAAATTATTAATAATAATATAATTGTAGAGCCTTCCGCGAAGCCTTTGCTATGGTGGCCGTATTTATAATACATTCAAACCATTAGGAGTCCCGTTTATCTCTTTGTCATATTTGCTATGATTAAGGTGAGAGGAAGAACAGACTGTGAGGCGAAAGAAGTTTTTCCAAATCTCAGGATCATAGTGAGAATCGTTAGTCACTGCCTACCTTTACGGGAAATAGGCGTGACTGTACAAATATGATAAAAAGGCAAACATAACCACTGTCATAGAGAAAAACAGATGTTAAGATATTTTATGTCGATTAAATTTAAACTGTTCGTATTAATTAATTAACACTCAAAGCAATATAATTTCCTCAAGCCTTTCATCGCTCGACTGTCGGGAAAAGGCCCCCACAATTAATTATATTTATATATTTAGTTCAATTATAATTTAATTACGTTAGCGTTACTTAACATTATATTGAGGTTTATTTCGCACTTGAATATAATATCTCTAATTTGCTCGAAAGATAATTTCGTGCGTTCTCACGTCGGAGCTAATATAGAAAATGGCTGCCGAGTCAACATTACGTAACTTCATGAAACAGGTAACCTTCACCTTTCGCGGTGGACTGACTACATAATGTTCTTGTTAAACTTTACGGCTTAGCGAAAAAAAATCTGAGACACACTGAGACGGTGTTCTAAATTTTTTTTATAGAATCGAACGCTGTTTTGAGATTGTGTTAAACGAAAGTCCTGTTTAGAATTCGTTTATAAATGAGTATGTACGAGTAGCAACAGAAATTATACATTTTGATATTTGTTTTGGAAAGCATGCAGTATACGGACAATAACCATATTTTATTATCGAATTATGTTTACAAAATATCAGTATAGTATTGAATATAATTTTTAAACTTAATTTAATTTGCGTAAAACTAAATTAAAAACACATTTATGCCTACCATCTATTCTGCCGTCCTGCAATCGTGAGCAAGACTTTTACACGCTTGCGTAAACCATTGTTTCAGCGTAGAAAACCCAGTCTATATATAACAGTTGATATCATTATGTATTACACTGAACGACGCACTAAGTGGTAAATAAAAACATTACCTCCTGTTTATTGACATAGTTAAATACAATGACCGCCTACAGGAATACTCTATACGCAACCCCGTACATTTCGGGATAATTATTATTATCTCATCTACCAAAATAAAAAGCTTCGTGACTTACATACTTCCCCACGCGTTACATGCGATTGCGTATATTGAAAATGATTCTCGTAGATTATTAGTCACCGTTTAATATTCGCATGAAGCGTATATAGGCATCCTAAAGTTCACCACGTAAGCCTATAAAATCCTATTCATCCTGGGTGTTAGGGAAATCTATGCCGGAAATACATATCCTGTATATTATTTTATATACAGCCTATCCGCGAGCGTGTTAGGATTGATTGAGATAAATATTAGGATGTATCTATGTAGATTTCTATGAAAATACAATAACATAATATTATCAAAGTCGCGACAGTAAAATCATAATAAACCCAGTAATGATGATATGGAGTATGATCCATTGGTTAAAATAAATATTCTTACTTCTAGGTTAATTTATATTTATATTATCTACGGCCCAACTAACGTAAGACTGGGGTTGGTAGAACCATGTCGTCCCGATGTTAATAAACAACTCTCTTTCAAAAATGTTCAATATTTACAAAATCTGCTTATATATTAATATTTGAGAATAAATTTAACTTAAGGTAAACTCGCTTAACATTGACATTATGTCGAGCAGTTGTATAATGTCAATGTTATGCGATTGATGAAACGATTTGCAAAAATCGACCCGTTTACCCGCGCTCTCCCCTAATTCATTGTCAATTATGAACTGTTCATCATTTGTTTTTCGAGAAGCTTCCAAATTCAAATTCAAATGCTTATAAATTCCATTGCTGTTACAGCAGCAGCTTCTTGAAAACTTCACGTCGTTAAACAGAACTGTGAATCATTTAATTTCTAAGATAGATACAGGAATTATTACCTATATTTAGTTCATAACTAACAATCAATATACTGTGTCATACTATGAGTCATAGTTAAAATAATTGCCTTTTGACCGATGATTGCAATTACATATGCATATTTCCTTACTCATAGAGTAGGAAACGAAACCCAATAGTTATTATGGCATTTGAAACACGCAAAGAATAGATAGTATTATTCTTTGCTCTTAATTAAAATAATTAATCAATAAAATAAAAAATCTTTAATCAATCAACACACATATAAGCTTATAATAAGCACTTTCTGTTTATACTGAATTAGCGTTAAACTCTTTCAGAAATGTAACAGTCGAAAGAGAAGAAAAGAGATGGCATTATAATCTTCTGTCAAGCGTTCTTATATAAGTTTTGAAACAGAAAGCCTATATACTAAAACCGGCAATTTATAGATTCACAACTTAGGCTTTAAATAAAACTAATAGCGGTAGATGTCACTAGTGTAGCTAGTTACCAATTTCTTTTTCTACTTCGACGCCCTTGTTGCGCCTTCTACGGTGCAAAAAATATTGATATCGTGAATTATCTGATAAAAAAATTTAACTATATATAAAATTAATTACACAAGTGTATGCGTAGCGATTTGCTTCCTATATAAAATTTGTGTCTCTTCAAATGTTACACGATTAACACAGACGCGAAAGGTAGGTAGAGCTCACCAAAGCGGATGTGATAGCTCAACTGCCAGCTTGGAATGCTGCAAGGTCGCCACTTTGAATCCTGCTCACATCACATCTTTCGGCTTCCATGTTGCATTTCAAGGCGTTTTTGTTTGATTCGATATCATTGCAGCTTATTTAAGAAACAGGAAAGTCTATGCACATCTGATGCTAAGCGTGATGCTACCTCGCTTGCTTCAAATTGCCTGTTCATTCTTGTTTTGAATTATCCCAATTTACAGGTATCGGGTAAAAGAGGCCCAAAGAGGCCCAAAGAGCTCTCTCAATCAAGTATTGATGGTAGCTTTCTTCAGAGGGAATTTTTAAAAATCTGTCTTGAAAAATCGTTAAACATTATCAGAGACCTTACAAACGATTACTATATTAATATATGAATAGAAGATTGGAATAAACAGCATAAGGAATAATTTGCAGTAAGCATGAAGGACAATATTTCAGATAAATAAAAACCGCCTTATAAAGGCTCTCACGGAACGTAAATATAGACTATTAATGCAAATAAACACGTGATGTATGCCGATTGGAACTAAACTGTTGTAAAGGAAATCTTTTAGTTAATGATAAAATGTAAATACGTACTTTATACTAAGGGTCGTGTCGTACTGTCAACTGTTGACGAAATATCAACAGTTTACAATGAATTATTTATCATTACCGCTTATTTCTTGTGCAAAAAATGTCTAGATAGCCACTTAGTTATTAAACTGCGCACCATACCAGTTTCGCATAATTTAAAGTTAAAAAAATATTGTAGTTTAAACTAAATTACAAGTTTTAAAAAGCCACGCCGAGAGTCTACGGTAAAATCTCAAGCAGGCATCTAAGGGCTCTAAAGCTTTACGAATATGTGTGCATTCTTAAGATACAATACAATAAAACAAAAAAAAAAAAACAAAAAAAAAAATTCACACACGGCTTGCAGATCACAAATTAGACGACGACGCAGTATGGTGGCCACCGCTATCATACTACAAATAAATATTTCTAAATACATATATAGATAATTTTACAAATAGGCACAGATAAAGCATTCTTATTCAACAGATACATTTGTCCTCAACAGGAATCGAACCTACAAGGCCTACAAATATACGTTTACAAGTCAAATATAACAGAAACTTTAATATAGTTTTACTACGTGCAATGACTCGAAGTGATTTTCGTAAGATGTGGGATGTTGTTGATCTTAGCGTCGTGGATAATAGAACGCGCGGCTTGCTGCATAGTCACGTTATTCTGCCGCAATTGATCTTGATATTTAATGTTTTACCTACATTATATGCTAATCCTTCGGAATATAGGACTTGTTGGCTCGCTGTTTTCCACGGCTCGTCCTTACGTAATACCGGATTTGAACGTAGAACGTAGACGTTTCTAGAATGTTCTAGTTCACTTTGTATCAGTCAAGTGTAACCCTTACATGTTGTAGCTGCGAATGACACTTGTATGACTCAAAAATAACACGAAATACGTAAACTTATCATATAATATCATCTAAACTAATAAAATATCGTTACCAAACGTTAGTCGCATGGCAAAAGCGTAGCGAAAGGACCTTTCTAACTGACGCAACCTCACCGTATATTTCACGATAGCAGTTATGACAAATAAATCCTGTTGCCATATCGATATAGCTCAATGAAACATTTTTTCGAAAGTCTCCAAACCTGCTCCGTTATGAACGTAATGAAATTTCAAGTCCAAAATATTTCCAATACCAACGCATTTCGGTAAGTTCTCTCACACTTGAATATCGTCCTTACCTTAGTACTTGACATATTTACATTATACTGTAAATTATGTCCCTATTTTTAGAGATATGCTTTAATATATAGTTTTATTTACTTCAGAAGAGTGGTATGAAAAAAATATCAATTTTCTACGGAAAAAAACAAGTGTAATCATATAAGCGGTATAGATGATGTTAGGAGTAAAGCCGTGGGCAATAATATTATATTTATGTATAACATAAAATTAATATTACTCCTAATTACTCCTCATAACATTAGCTATGCGCCACTGAGAGTCCCGTCAAAATCGATCCAGCCGTTTCGGAGATTAATCAGAACAAACATTAGCAATATAAAAAAATACCAATTGGCTTATTGTATAAGTACAGTATATACGTAACAAATAAGTTTAGTTATTTTTTTATGTATTAAGAAATTTAGTAAAAAATACTAAACTTGATATAAGTCGTTATGTATAGGAAATGTGGATTATAATTTATAGCCAACATTGTCAGCTAGAGCAAGTGCTAACAAAGTATCAATCGTCATGATCGTCGTTCAGTGTTATTACACAACAATTTGATAAAAATACACTAAAATTGCGAGAAGCGAATCAATTTCCAAACGGCGGTGACATTCGAAAAGCCGGTGCCTCTTTGCCACGCCGGAAATGACTCAGTTTTCGTCTTGTAACGGCAGACGACGAAAAAACACAACATATAATAATCTCTTCTATTCTAGCGATTGACACGCGTAAGCTGTATTCGTTCTTAACGTTGTGCACTAAAGTATGTTTTTGTATAACAAAAATGGTACATTGTGAGAACTATGTTGACCTCCGTACACATAAGTAGTCCATTAAAAACGTAATCGTTTGCACGTTCTCACGGCTTTGAAACGTATGTATGTATTTACTTAGGTTCCTAATTTGAGAAATAAGCGAGTGCCTAGTATATATATGCATGCCTTACGTTTAGTTTCGATTTCCTTATGCTTTGAAAAATGAAGGTCTTGATATTATTATTTATTTACTAGCTGTATTAGCCGGCTTCGTAAGACGTAAAATTAATGCTATTTTATTTGCAATACGAGAGGTGATATCTTGGTTCAAATCCTGGCAAACCTGTAACTTGTTGGCAACAGTGGTCAAATAAAAGGCTGGAACAAGAACACATATACTGATGTTCAGAATATTGAAAGGATCATATTTATTTATAAGATCTGAACACATCCAATTTTCTTTGAGTATCTTATCTTTTGTATACATTTCTCGTGTGGTAGACGTGAAATGTGAACAAATTTTCTTCATTTAATCTTGTGATTCACCCAATTAGCCTACACGCGTCGCTCGCGTGCCTATGACACGATTCGTTCTTCAGTCGTTCTGGCCAGACGGTATCAAAGACAATTGTGAAAGAAAGAGGGAGAGAAAAAACAAAAAAGCAGAAGTTTGCAATGCATTCAGTTCTACGTAATACAGTTTTCGTTGTTTAACTTTTTGTTTCCGCAAGCGATATGCGGTAAGCAGTGTTAGCATCGTGGTTTGGATAACATACACTCACATTGGGGGTCTGAGTTCAAATGCTGGCATCCGCCTAACTGTATAAGTTAAGTTTATGATTTTAAAAATGAACTATCACTTACCCCGGTAATCTGTCCCGGGGTTGACTGGTCGGTTAGAGCCACCCTCGCCATCGACAACTCCAAAAGCCTTTTATTCGCCGACAGCTGCTGTAGTCACTTACCGTTGTTATTACTGGTGCAGTGCTAAAAACATTTGTTGAAACCAAACAAGGCGCGGAGACAACGCATCGTTTCCGCGGACAGTCTACTTACGTGAAATGAGGCGACGTTGGCCAACGGCGAAATTGACGTTGCAACACTGCGTGGGCTTCGGGCCGCCCGCGGCGCCGTGGCGAATCGCCGGCCGTTAACCAAACTCGAATTGTATAAAATGCCGGAAAAGATAGATGAACTGTATTTAAGGATATAACAGGACACCCTGTATAGTACCGAAGAACGAACACTAAGCTCAGCGAAAGAAATAAAGCACGAGAAGTGAGTTATGAAGAAAGGTCGCGTAACAAGAATCTTATTTACGCGACAGAATTGGAAACTCTGTACAGCAAATAGGAACTATAACTCCTAGAACATCCTGTATAGTAACGAAGGACGAAGCAGTGCGTAGCAAAGGAAATAAACCACAAGAAGAAGCTAAGAAGAATGGTCGCGTAACGAGAATATTACGCTACAGAAGTAGAGAATAGCAAATGAGAAAGTCGAATGTTTACTCCTCCATCCAGTCAATAGATATATGAATTTAAATATAGAACAGAATAGTCAAAGTCGCCTGTGTCACACTCGTTCAAGACACTCAATACATTATTATTGTTATTTAATCTGATAAGAATTGTGAATAAAATATATGTACATTTATGATACACATGTACGATTTTCATTTTATCTCATTAGCGTACATTCATGTTGGCAATAAGAAAGTAATGACACATTCTTCAAGCTATTCCAGCGCTTTCTAAATACTCGCTAATATAACTAGCTAAACACGCCTGAAGCTGAACAATAGGTAATAAACGAATGACTGTAATAAACAAAAACTGAGAGTTTAACAGACCGACCGCCCCCTTTCATTAGAGAGGTGTTGCGAAAGGTAAGTAGCTGATTCATTGCTGAAATGGATTACCGAACACCGTGTAAAGGTGGTTACACACAGATTTTAAACTTCACTAACAGGCTTTTGTCGGTGAGTGTATGTAAAACAATTTAGATTAATGAATAGTGAACGACTTTCCCCAGTCCACTCAACTCACAATTAATAAGTACTGCGCGCACCGACAATCATATCTTTGTTAATACATAAGTTTTTTTATCAGGAAACAAAACAACCCAAGAATTAAACTGCCTGCAAACGAACTAACTAACTAATCTATAATACTAAACTAAAATACTTTGCATGAGTATAATATTAGTACAGATAAATCAGCGTGTGTTATACTTAACGATACCAATTAATATGATGAAAATGTCTGCACAATGGGCGTTTGATTGAATTATTCAATTTTCTAATAGATTGCGTCATTCAATATTTAATCTTTGACGGATCTCTTTTTTATATGTAGATGTAGATATACATATTATATGAGTTCGTGTTAGTTATATTTTCTGATTGTTTACATTATATTGTGATCCCGTAAATATAAACACAATCAATAGCAAATACGGTACACTACGAGTATTTATAAAGAGACTACAATGAAACAATTTTTATAGTAATATATTCGAATTATAAGAAATTAAAATGTATCAATATTAAAGAGATAATCGCTAGGGTAGTTTTGATTAATTTTTCATATTATAACCCAATTTTCAAATTTCATTAACCTAGTAAGTACTTCAGATTTCAGCTTCCCATTCTGAAGGTTATAGATTCAAATCTTAGCCCCAGCACTGAGAATAATTCACTATAAGAGTATCTCTTAATGTTCCTGGTGTACGAGGCATGGGTGGCAGGAGGCAGGCGGTAGCATGGAGGCCTTAAGTTTGTCATTATGATTTCCACAATATCCCTGAGATGTTCATAGATCTATGGGATCTATGAGATCTATAAGATCTATGAGATCTATAAGATCTATGAGATCTATGAGATCTATGAGATCTATGAGATCTATAAGATCTATGAGATCTATAAGATCTATAAGATCTATGAGATCTATGAGATC
>DWQT01001319.1:0-17299 GCA_018244895.1 Myscelus amystis hages
TGCGTTCAAGTGTCTAGCGTAGTTGACAAGTTTCCGTCACGTTTGACATTTTCATATACACTGCATCGCGTTTTAATACGTAAAATGAGTTTTATGTGGAAAATTCCGTATAAGTGTAAATAGCACAGACATTAATGTTTGACATTTATGTTAGAATTTCTGTCGTAGTCTGAACGTACCATTATACACTGCAATGTACATTAATAAGCAATGCGAATATTACGTCAGAGATAAGCGTGTTATGGTCCAGTGTTGTTTATAAAACACATAAAATGGCATTAACAAGACAACGATAAATTAAATAAGCTGTTTTGTAAACATTTTTTTAAAAAGTTTAATTATTAAAGTCTAATTTAAAAGGCGTTTTGCTTTTTCCCATACAATTGATATTTACAAATTAAATTGATTTATGTCACTTTGCTAATGTGCGCGGTTAAAAGCAATGGGCTGGTAAATGATCAAGCGTAGTGTAAACGACGCCTAACAATTATTGTAACGGCGTGAATTATTTGCACGTGTTCGTAATTCTGCACCAAACGCTTCTTAATAAATCAGATCTTCTAACAGTAATGTTATGGAATAAACAATTTTATTATAATTGATCGTGACATTTTAGGTGGATCTGTTGTATGCGTATACTATTTATTTATAATTTTGTACTACTTCAGTCATTTGTACAACACATAAACATATCAATAACTAACTGCTAATGAGTATTCGGGACAGTTCCTGATTTTATAAATTTTCGTCTATGTGGAACTCTCAACGCGAATTTTTTTGATTCTACATCAGTAGTATTATCATTCACAAATTATAATAAAAGTAGGCCTGAAGCGTATATTTAGCATGCACTACATACTCGTACTTCTTTCAAAACACGAGGTTACTTCAGATTTTTAAGCAATGATCTTATTTAGAAATATGCGTAATTTTCATAAGATCGCAATTGGCATCGGGCATATTCAAATCGCGGGTAATGAACCCACTGTCGGGCTTGAATATTCGTCATGGGCTGCGGTTCTGTATTCGTTTCTGTATACATATCTTTATGCAGAGAAAGCTTATTATTACTACGTAATTCTGTGTTATGTAATATAAAACCATTTTTTAAATTTAATGCATCGAGCTGGAAGAACATTACCGTTTTGTTCTCTTCAAAAACTCAACAACAACTTATTATGTTTTAAATTACTTTCACAATTAGTCAAAATTCATATTAACTGCAACGTAACTTATGAATAAAATATAATTTATCTGTTAGTAGTACAATTTGAATATTACGAGAGCAATATAAATGCAAACAACACGCACCGGTCGATCAAACTCCGCCGTATCACCGCAATGACAGAGTATTATCAAAACCACTCGCAATATTTATCGCACAAGTCACAGGCGACGCTAGCAACGACTAGCGGATGTGTCTTCCCCGACGCGCGAACATCAACTGGTCGTCGCGTGCGCGCGCCTCACACCGTCGCCTGATAACCGATATCTCCATGGATAAGCTGGCTGTACAACCACCGAATATTTGCGAAACATTGAAATCTCACTCTTTTTGAACTATGCCGAGCTTTCATCATCACTAGACCATTATGAATGGATCGTTCACGCCTCTTATTTCTTGAAGCTAACACGTATTATCACGGTATTGAAGGCTTAAGAGATGTTATGACAAGATAGATATATTCCATCTTAAATTTTATCGCCGTCCCATTATGTTTGCAATAAAATTAAATTAAATCACATTGTTGTCTCGGCTTACAGCGCTGTTTGTAATTTATTTCATAGTCTATTGGTTTCTCGCTTTTCACTCGCAACTTTGCGCGATATTTTATTTGCTATTCCATAACTTCTAATGCCGTTTATTCATACGTCGAACATTTTATATCTACTTTGTGATGAACTAATCGGTTTTATAGCAATAAAATCCAAAAATCTCACAATCTTAGCATCACTTTTTAAAACCTGAATTGTCAAATAAATAGACACACTACAATTAAATAGGTAACAGTATTCTTTGCTTTCATTAAGGAAAATCTTGATTTTCAGCGGTGATGCAAAATGTACTGCTTTAATATACAGCTAAAATAAACTATTACAATTGTTATATTCATTTCTAATACTTCGTAGGTACAAAAGCTTTTGTATTACATAATAATAGAAATATCTGAGTTGAAGCAATCAACACGAAACTTAAGGTTTATGTTATAATTAGATGTAATAACACTTATATACAACTCTACTTATCTAAGAGAAAACAGAACGGAAGTCAATAACGATCCCTGAATTACTTTCTGCCAGAACACTAGGTGTAATGCGCATTGCGTTGGAATTACAAAAATATTTCTGTGAGTTTTTAATTTATTACAGAAGATAAAGTTTATCAACTCGACCAACCAACTAAGATACACAGATACAAAAAATTGTATCAGAAGATTTAAGTTGAAGATGATAATCTGCACAATCACTTCTTCAAAAATACAGAGATTTAAACTACATTTTCTTATCTACACATGATCTCATTTTATAAATTAATTAAAGTGCTGGTTAGGTTACGAGATGTGTAAAAATGAAAAGCAAATATTCATATTTAGAGACAAAGTGACCGGGATAGATGTTAATTAAAAAAAATTGTGATGGTGGGTTTAATCTATGTATATTAGTTTAATCGTATATTCGTTATTTGTGTATCAGGCAAGTCCAATAGCCTCCATCTATTTGATCATGAACAAGGATAATTACCTTTACAACCATCCAGTAGACTTCAAAATAGCAGTAGGATCTCACACAGGATTATCGATTCTATATTTTTTAACTGCCATGTACTGTATTTTAGGCTGTTAATTTGTGTACTGTTATTGACATGATATTAACGTCGACAAGCTAGCAGAAATCAGTGAACCTGTTGTAAGGATTTACGAGTATAACCATAGACAAAATTTTAATAGATTATATACTCGTATAGGAAATGTATATTTTCAGTAAAATATTATCCATTACTTTTCTAAAGGCGCAAAGAAAAATAAAGAATGCCAGTATCGAGTACAACGACCTTGCTCGTTTTCAAATCTTGCGAAGATTGAAATCGAATTTTTTTAAATAAAATTGTGTAGTGACCATAAATATAACTCGTTAATATTGTCTTGCTGATACAAACAAGATATTGGAAATAACAATTCTGCAATAGTTATGTTTACTTAAGTCACCCACTTGCCATGGACACTACATAAACCAGTTCAAAAGCATAATCAATTCAACAAAACATCCTAGGGTTGAACCCAAACGTTAACATGCAAATTGATTAAAATGACGCTAATCGATGAATTATTTAGATTATGGGAACTTTTAATGGTGCATCAAATTCTGGAATTGTGCTACGATACGTATAGTACATGAAAATACGATGCGTTACAACGTTCAAACTTCTTCTTAAATAGACTTAGAAGTACAGAAATATCCGCTTACTCGTACGTACTCGTATCTTCGCTGGAGGTTTAAACCCATTTCGTTACATTTAGGTATGTACCGACTACGGGATGCTAACTCCAGCTATTATAAACATAATATAACCATATCCTATGAATAATGATAATCTCTGCGGCATCCAGAACCGATATTATGTTGATTCATTGACCTTATTTAATTCATTTAATGGTTATATCATTATACACAATTAAACGGTGAGATAATAAACATGTCGGAAATATTCCTTCTGGTATTTATCGATTGTTTGATTTTTTTATACTACATTTGTATGCTGTAATCATTAAAAAAAACAAATGAATTGATGTTGTCACTCACTATTTACTAGACTATCATAAAGTATATACATAGATAGTTATTCATTACGACGTGCAATAAATATCAGACTTTGTATTTACAGAGAACATTTGTCGGAATAAATTAGCCAGATGCCTATATATGCAAAACGCAAGCCTCTGTGAAATTGAAAATTATGACAGGTTAAAATAATAGCCGCGGCTCGAAAATCAGGTCTTAAAACAATCTAATCAATCGAAAGTTATTTTACGCAACGATTAAAATATTATATGTATTCAGAAACTTCATCCATCAGACAAGAAAATAATAATTATGCTCAGACGTTATTTAAACTCAGTAATCAATAAACATCCATAGCTAATCTAATGACAATGAAAATCAACAACAAAATGATAGTAAAATAAAACCAGGCAACAAGGCAAGCGTTTCATATATCAAGTTCCTTAGCAATGGACTAATAACCTATTTATCTAGCATTAAGTAAATAGTAACAATATAAGGATACTATTGCATGACTTTATATATTATGACTGTCTAAGAAGATTTACTGTATAATCATGCTAAAAAAAGAAGAACTATTCTACTGAATACAGGCGCACCTTTTAGATATTGCATCTGAGGTAGATAGGAAATAATCTTTCAGTGAACGCACCGTATACATATTTCAACAAATAGCGTAAATTTCATACATATGAGTACACATTTATGAGGTGTAAGCCCTATACATTACTTACGTATCGTTTGTTTACTCGTATTACTTGGTTTTTAATTTGCTTCACAAGAAAACTACATATTTGTTTACGGAAATTAATACGGGGATCGTAATAATTTTTATTTATATTATACGTAATACCTATAATGCTATTTTGTGACACTGAGTATTAAGATATCGATAACAGAGCGAATGTATGCAGGCTTTTATTTATAGTATGTAAACAAGCGCAACTTTTCTGACGTAGCTCATTTTAGTAGAATGGTTTTAAATGCGACTTTTCTACAAACGAAAAATTCTTAGTACATTATTGTAATGTTCACAACACACTTTTTAAAACAACCCCGTCATAATAGCATGGACGCGTGTAGTTCGTTTGTTGCGTTAAATTAGTTTCCACTATTATGTAAATTTCTTTTCACCATTCATCATAATACTCTTATTTCTGCACTTACTGTTTACTGGCAATAGTTATATTAACGCATCCTAAAATGTATACAGGACTAGTTGACAGCTCGTAACTAAATGTACATTTTAAAAAATGGTTTGTGTGAAAATTGTAGCATTAAATTTGAATTTAGTACATTCAGTGCACTGTTCTTTAACAGTAAATTTAAAACAATAAATGAAGCCTACTGTAATGGATTTTTTGGGTAACTTCTCGTGACTACTAAGTTATAACTACGGCGAATCGATTGCAAATTCCTGACATTAAAAAACTATGTTACAAATTATGATCAGGTGGTAGTTTTATCACGTTTTGCATAAATTTACCGTCACGAGGAAAATTGACTTTAGAAGTATCAAAGTGTACCAAGAAGAGTTATATTATTAGCTAACTCACGTTTTTCGTGTAGAGTCGAGGCGTTGATTGAAATAATATGACACATTTTTCGATTGGATTGTGAAATTAACCTACATATCTTGTAACTGATTCTCATTACAAAATAGTGTTTCGGTACACTTGCGAGCAGTAAATGTGAATCCGGTTAGGCTTTAAATAAATATCATTCATTCATTGCTTTTCTTTTACCGTTTGAGAATAATATGCACTTTTAAAAGAACTTACGTACGAACGTAATCCGGGTCTTATTACGATCCAAAAACCGAAAAATAAAGACAGTTGTGTTTTGTTTTTATCACCATACTGCTAAAAATGCTGGCATGACACCGCATTATGTATCTGGTATGGATGAACTACGTATTTGAGACCTTACCTCTTCTTTCGTGAACTGTGGGCGTAAATGAACTGTTTGTCTCCATTGGCCTTTCAATAATTAAATAAAAAAACGTATACAAATTTACTGTATCCCAGTTTGGTCTATTTATCATGAATTCAAGTGTAGGTGTCGTATTCCAAAGTTCATAGAGCTGCCCGCTGAGGCCAGTCATGGGCCAGTGATCATGACATTCAAACGATGTGTACACAGCGGCCTCGCGATTTCACAGAGTTTATAACCGTTGGATTGTTTTGCCGTGTTTTAATTATTGCATGTTTGTTTTATCGTATCTCAACACAGGTCCGCCAACATTAATTACTGTGGCGTTTTGTTATTGTTATCAAAAATCCTTCACACCACACACGTACTACGTTCAGTAAAGAAACCACCTGGAAGTTATTCATTATTTTGCAGTTGATTTTTTTAATTACTTGTAAAGCCAATACTGTTTAACAATAAAGTATATTTTTACTATAAATTGTAAATGCTATGGTTTATATTCTTATTATTATTAAATTCTTATTAATGGATAAGTTCTAGTGTATATACATTTAATTTTTAAAATATAGTGTTCTAATCAGAAAATAGTCCGTATTATAGAGACAGTCTTGAATTTCTCTCAATATCTCATACAACGACTACAAATGTTATTCTATTGATTTAGAATGTACTGGTTTACTGTGCGAGATAATGAAAGCCAATTTGCAATAAATCACTTTCATATTACACAGCGAATAGAACATCTTGGTTGGAAATTTCAAATATTAAACAATGAACAACGCCAATTAAACTTTCTGTGGGTGAAGTAAAGCTAGATGGGCTGAGTCGATATTAAAAAAATATCTAAGTTGAGTGTTCACACATCTTTCTACGATTTTCATAATAGCGTAAACGCGAGCCAATTGTAAATTGATTTGTAAAGAAAATAATTTATATAATAATGTTGTCATTCGCGATCACTCGCACTCATAACAATATTAGAGTCTATGACAACAAGGAAACCAAGAGGGTGGAAGGAAGTGTGGGAGTGGAGGGGAAACAGCTTTATTTTAGTACAAAGTTAAATATTCAATTACAGCGTTCTCTAACTTAGGTAACACAATGCACGTTGCAAAATATAAAATGCTATCAAATAACGATTTTTACTGGATACTATAGTTGGGTCTTTATAACTTCGTCGACATTAAACTGACCAATCATAGAATGACCATTTATTTGAACGATAATGTTCTGTGAAAATCATAATATAACCGTGAATGAGCATTGCACATAATATTGTAGCGTACTCGGTGAAATCAGTTATTGTTTTTCTCTAAACACTGGCTGGATCGCCTTTTCATTTCTATATCTGACCAAGTTACCTCACTATTTCGCATCTCGTGTAATTTACTCATCGCTGCTGAAAATTATAATCACGAGAACAAGAAATGTATACATTCCTTATTGCACCCAGATATAATTAATCTGAAAGATTTGTTTATTTTCTTTTTTAGAAGCTCTCTGGAATCAGATTTTCGATTACAATTTGCATTTGATAGCTCCATTCTTGTGGGAGGTTCTATGCTAGAATATAAAACAATATTATTATTCTTGTGTTGGATTAACGACTCAATACCATAATTTTGTCTGAGCAAATGAAAAGTTAAATCGAGTGTTTTTTTTTACTGTGGCTTTATTCTTTGGTAACACATGTGTTTACTTCTTATCTCCCATTGCAATGCCTAGGAATAGTGTAGAACGCGCATTTTTAACGCGATCAGTACACAATTTACTTAACTATAATAAATGAAGATATTGTGTACTCGTATACTATATACTGATTATGCTCTTTGATGGTACGTAGCATACCTATGTTATATATATAAATATATATCAGTTACTGTTCTGTATGGCGTACCTTGATATAGCAAATTGATAACGACAAATAAGGAAAATAAAATAAGAATCTACGCACAATGTGTGGTGTAACTCAGAATTACCTATTGTTTACTATCGTACCATCACGTTTTATGTATCATGCTATTGGGTCAGGAACGAACTAATGACAATAAATAAAAATAAGGTTATTATTTTACGCTTAGAACACATATGAGTAACATCATAACGCACCATTGTATGATCAATACTTTTATTGTGCCATTGGTGGATGCGAGTCTCCTTTAACTGTAACAAGATTACGCGCGCTAATGAAGATGGTCGAGAACTCTAAAACGCACATTACTTCGCGACGTTTTCCTTCACTATAGTATCAACTGACATTTAATGTTAGAAAAGGCACGTAACATCGTATCATGAGTAATTCGTATCATGATACGAACTGCAGCCACCTCCGGGAAAATCTGGTCTTTCCAAAAAACATGTCACTGCTTAGTCATTACATTATAATTGATGAACATGTTAATGAGTGGACTCGAAGTCCTTATATACCAATTGAATGCAAGCCTAAAATTACCCTAAGAACTGACAATTATACTATCAGTTCAAAACAATTTTCAGTAATATGAAAATTTGCCTCTCGTTTACAGATGCTCAAACTTTTCAATTTATGAAAGATTTTTTTTTTTTTAAATTATAATATGTACTTGACTGACATTACAAATGACGTACCTACCCTGTTTCACAGCATGAACTATTAGGTAATTTTTGCGTATGAAGATTTATTACGAGTTCGTCTTGCATTTACACATGATGCGTAATGGCGTATATCTAAACACATAGACCTCTTATGTGAAGGTTGATGTTTTAAAACGTATGCCTACATATCACGCAATGATGTTTTAGCACAAAAGGTACTATGTGACGCTGTATTAAGCTTTTCAACGCACTCCTACGATCCAGTCAATCACACAAGCAATGCCATATATGCCGGGACCAATTAAAAACGACCTTTGAATATGATGAGAACATTTTACTGAACTTAAACGAAATATCATGTTGTAAGAGAAATTAAGGTTCACATTAATCTGGTGGGCGTCAACTTAATCAGCTGACAGGGGCGTTACAATTGTAATGCTTTGTTCTTTACTGGTTGACCCAAAGTTGACACCGGTGCGTTCGTAATTTTACGAAACAGCCCGACAGCGATTTATTTAATTAAATGTATGATGTAATTTTGTAGCACAAACTCAGATGCAAAGGTAGGCATGTGGGTCGATTTAAATATAATGATGTTGACTTATAAGTTCAGAACCATATCGCGTGTAGTTACGAGTAAAGAAACTTCGTACGAGTACAAAAATACCGCCAACATGAACTGCGTCAAATCTTTAAAAAAAAATGGTGGACCGGAAATCTAAAAGTACGATTGAATCGTCTGTATGACACCTACTTGTCTCTTGACATAATATATGTATGTGTTATTTAACTGAATAAAAATGTCGCAATCTATCGCCAAGCACAGAAAAGCCACGGCCAAATACCATCAAGATTGCTTTCAATAAATGATTTATAAGACTGAAGAATTTTTAAACGCATACACATATAGCAATAGGTTCACGAGATGTTACTGCAACCTTCGAGGTAGCGAACGTGCATTTCGGGTGCTCATTGTATGATAATATCGCAATAGCTTATAAGCCTGTCAGATTGTGGCCACCCATTTGATGCTGGAACGTTTATTAGGAGACATTGTGTCAGTGTACAGTACAGTAACTGGCAACCGCTCCGCCCACAGTCTTTATGTGTAGGGACATCTGAATGACATCGCTGACGAATGACAAGTAGCTATGGATCTCGACGATATGGATACAAATGAATATCAAAAAGCACTCGCCCTTTTGAAACAAGTGGCTTTTAGGTGACTGTTTTGACTAAGCATGCTGTGAAATTATACTGCAGTCTTAGCAACTGGATTAATACATAAAATTGCTATGATCATCGTACTTGAATTTTACTTTTTATTCTTATTATTAAGCAGTACATTAAGAGACCCAAATTTTCGTATAGGGACGTGGCCGCAATTTGAAGTAAGTGTTTTAATGTGATTTACACTAATATCTTAGATAACAATATACATAACGATAAGATATTAATATAATACTATTATTAACATACAAAATATGGAATGTTTTTTCAACAATTCGGTCATTAAAAATTAAATTGATATACGTTATAAATTAGTTTTATCATAATTGTGAATTATAAAGGTGCACTGGCAAAGTTTATCAAATTAATGTTTTATTATTTTTATTGTGTAAAACAAGAATATATAATATAAGAAAAATTTGCAAATTACATCATTTAACGAGTTAATATGTTGTGAGATTTAACAAAAAAATAATTTACAAAGTCATTTCCAGCTACAGTTTTTGTAATTTTATACGTTAATTTATTAATATATTCTAGGAACAATATGCAAAATATACCACTGAATGAGTTATTTAGCTGTAAATAATGTATAAAAATGATCTTATTATTTACATAACCACTTTCATTTGGTTGCTGTTTTACCACCAATGGTATGTAAAAATAATTATAATATACTGAAGGAATATTTCTCAAATTACACCACTTAACGAGTTACATACACAATCTATAACAAGTAAATCTACACAGCCTGCAAACAAAACTTATGTGGTTGTCATATTGTAATCCGTTCCATATCTGTAAACGTAATAGCCGTTACAAAGTTGCAATAAATTAGTGCATGTGAATTTAAAACCAGTAGAGACTACTTTACAAATGCTAAGTGACGTAAAATGCACACAGCGCATACTATTATGCTGTGTTTTGAATGTGCAGTTGCTATGCTCAAAACTCCAAAACCGGGTGGTCATTTTAATGGTTATTAAGGAAAACATAGTGCTTAAGCTTTAACTCTTCAATATCCCTCTGTTGTTTTTTAATAATAATAATGCAATAGCAAGACGGCGGTCAATAAAACCATATTTGTAATTTATATGACTACTATTATCGTCTTCACTAATGCAAGGCTTGTACCAGAAAAGCCTACGCATAATCGCCTATAACAGAAATAAAAGCTAATCATAACATTTAATAATGTAATCATCACTACTTGATTGGTTAAATAAACTTAAATAAAACCTATTTTACTACTGCAGTAGATAGTAAAAACACCCCCGAAGAATGTGTCATTATAGTTTGTTGGTCAACTGATATTTTTATATTCAACTTAGTTAAAAGAAAAGGCCATACCGTGGAACTTCATTTTTTTAAATTACTTTTTCAATTAAACATATTTTAAGGAAACCAATGTTAGTTCTTTTATAAAATTGTAGTTTTATTAATACGCTTAGCGGCATCTGTTTCTATTCTCAAATCAAAAGATTTCTATTTCTCGTAGCGTTCTGTGTGTATCCGTATTATCTATATGTTTCAAGGCAATTGAAAGTACACACTAATTTAAATATGATAATAATTTTCGCAACATTTTGTGTTCATGATTTATTGTAAATATACAAAACTTTCAAGCACAATATATTTTTTTACATATTACTAGAACGACATATTTTCATTAGAAACACAAGCAGTGTACTTTGGCAACATCAGTAAGGCAAAAGCTTTCAACACTAACACGTCTCTTATAATAGTTTATGTTCATCCGGATACAATCACTTTCTTTTGGGTCAAAAATGGGTATGGCGATGAATTCCAAATTATCTTCGAGCATCCTATTTGAGCTCAAATATCGTATTTACTATGTTAACATCACATAGGAGTGAAAAGAACAATAATACAGTGTGTGAAGACGAGTATATTTTTAGCTATTGTGTAAATGAACGCATAAATTTGAATTGTCGTAATCATATTGCTTCATTCCGCGGAACGTTATAGTGTTCTTATAAGGAACACAGTTTTATTTTGGACAAACAAGTGCCAAAATGATTACAAATAACATTATTAAATCAAAACACGCGCGCGCACTCGTACGGATTACGGAGTGACTTCCATGTAAAAGGATAGATCGCTATCGATTTGATGTTACGTAGATTTTATCGTGTAATAAATACAATTGGTTTGTGGACATCGAAAATTACGTACAAATGTGTATATTATTATGAGTGCAATCTGTTCAAGCCTACATACAGACTAATATTGTAAATTATCTACTTGAAGGTGGTAAAACCCTCTGCGGTTCGACTCCGCCGCCGACACCGCCACACCTATTTCTGCCTTATAACAGCAGTGTTAAGCGCTGCTGTGTTCCAGTTTGAATGGTGTGGTAAGGAAGACATACTTTTTCGAAACATTTCAGCTTAGTCCTAAGGGGTAGCGGCGCATCTGTGGTGGACCTGAGATAGAAATCTAATCTTATCAGGGGTCGATTACAAATGTCCATGGGCGGCAGTAGCCACTTACAATCAAGTGGACTGCAAGCTCTGCTCTGCTCTGCTACTTCCACATTATAAAAAAAAGAACGCCTTATATGTATCCCTTACACATATATACCTAAAGGTGCAACCCAATGTAGGAAGCTGGAATGTAATCCACTACATCTCTATCGCTGTATCAAACATGCACCGTTTAAACATACATAATATACAAAGGGTTAAGTTTGCCATAGACTTTATCGAATCGTTTTGAGTTAATTGCAGTTTTATGAAACCATAATACCGTCATATCACGTTTGAATGGCTTACTAATTTTTACAATACATTACAAATGACTGGTTATATCATAATACAACAACGTAGGATGCTTTGAAAGGCATTAAAATCATTTACTCGAGTGATAAAAACTTTTGATGACTTTATAATGTTACTTTAAATAGAAAACGCTTATTCGATACGTGTGAGCTTGTGATGTAATCTATACTTCTGGAAATCATAATAGCTCTAGGTACCTACACCTGACCCAATAGTATAACAACTAGGAAAAGATTCGCCGACACAAACATATTAAGTGGTTTTTGTTCCCACTTGTGAGAGAACCCTACGCTCAGCCTTGGAGGTGGTTATTAGTCTGGTTCTAAAAGCTCACAAAACTCTAGTCTGGTGGAAAAATATCGTTTTACGTTATAACCAATGATGGTAAGAGATATCAGATACGAAACGAATTATCCGTACCGCAACCCACAAATTTAATTACAAATATTGTATTTATATTTTAAATGAGGACCAATTTAAAATACCACTAAGCTATTGAATATTTGAATAATAAGAGATTAGGTATTTGCATAAGACGATTTGTATGAGGGTCTCCGACATAACGTAACAATGTTTCAAGTGAAATAAATACATATATATGACGGTTGCATGTCCTTAGTGTAAGCTATTTGACCATGAATAAATAATAGATATCCAGTAACTAAGGAAATCAGTTGGAAATGAAGTCTGCATATTATTATATTACCATGTTTATTTTTAACTTGGCTTGTTGGCAACGAATATCAAAAGATTTATAGAATGATTACGTGTGATTCCTGCAATTGATTGCATAGTAAAAGCAACATGGTTCTATACAAGAAATGTATGTCCCGCTGTCGCCTAATTTTCCATTTTCCTTGTAATTTCCGTAGTTATATTCATTATTTTATACAAGAATTAATATAAGACACCTACATACAAATTAATTAATATTTCGCACGCTTCCTTCATATGTTAATAAGAGTTTAAAAATTCCTGTACAGATAATATTTTATTTACGCTCTTACAGAATTACAATTCGGTCGTTGCGCTAAAAAAAGGTCACCAGTAACGTTTTAATTCAGTAAAGAACATTTTATTGTGAAGTAGCGACACAATTACATTAAACTTACTCGTTCTGTTTCATACTTTGTAATAGGTAATTTGAAACCTAGATTTCTTAAACAGCAGCCATCGTTTGTCTTGTCTGTCATTATTCAATTTTGAAAAGGTCTGGTGTAACGCGATAAAACATTGATTATTAACATCAAATGCTCAGCAATTTCCACCAATCGCCAGTTATGGGTTTCGGTAACTAACGTTTCAGGACTGGGCTGGAATGTCAACATTGTCAATGGTTTATTTCTCACTTATCATTCAATACGTGATCTACATATGTTTTTAAAATAGCATTATGTGAGTGAAAATAAATAAAAAAATGTTAAATTTAAAGCTATTTCTATTCTTACACATTTGACGTGTTTCTTCTAAATTCGTTCATCACTCTCTTCAAACATACGCGCCGGTTAAGTTTGTGACTATATCGTGCATTGTGTCGTAAGACCATACGCTTACACCCTTGGAGAATTTAGCATAGAAATTACCAAAACTCTTTACGACATAGGTATCCTACAGTTGGAAGATGCAAACGGGCATGGGCCATCATCCGCTGACCAATACCAGAGCTAGTCGTGGCTCTAGATACACATACGTACATAATAACTACTTAATTTTGTTATGTAAACGTAGCTAGCGTAACACAATGAATTTATGTAATTGTTATGATAATTTCATTTTTATTGTTATATTCCGTGCAAATTTAAAACTTCAGCCCCGATTCGAACTAGCAAAACTCGGCAACTTTGCTTTCAGTGTCTTTGCTTTCAGTGTCTTTGCTTTCAGTGTCGAACTTACTCGTAGTAGTCCACATTGCTCCGGTTAATACATATTGTTGAAACGTCTCCTCCAATATTTAGCGATAGTTAAAAGCTCACAAAATCTTCCTAACCGTAGTCGTCCATACGAAAAACACTTGAGTCGCAAGGAATTACCAAAGATATTACAAATATTATATCCATCCAGATTGAGATGAAACGGCGAGTACAATTAAGATTCCACCACCAGCGAATAGCCACGATAATACGTAAGTTTGGAAATCAGCAAGCAGCTATTATAGTCGATCTTTGCGGAGAAAACACGGAGCTATCGTTAGTACTTAATAACGGTTTCACAAAGATCAGAGGCCTATTTGAACATTACGGAACAAATCAGCACATTATATTGGTGTTTCGAGGTGTATTCGCGTATGATCTTTTGTAAACCGGTCGGGGTGTACAGAACGCATCGTAGTAGGGCGAACGTGAATAATTATCGAAATCGAACTGCGCTTTACGGATTATTATATATTAACAATACAATATTGTAATTTACACTGAAACAAATCATGTACACATAAAGAATTTAAGTAGCGATCATAAGTAGTGTCACAGCACATTAGCAACAGAGCATAGACAGCTGGTAAAGCAAAATCTTCACCTTCTATTAGGACGCAAAGAGGTTGAAGCCGATTTCCTTTTTTGTGTGTCATCAAACCCTTTTAACCTGCTTGACTTAGAGCTAGCTGTCTCCTTGCAATAGTGTATAATGTATACTAGGTAAGTAATCAATTATTCTATAAACTTTCACGCTTACCTTAAACCTAATATATCTTACTGTAACTTTAGCTAAGGTCTTAAGTGTTTAACCAGAGCTTAACGAAACTAAATAATCACCACATTTATAACGACAACCATTTTCCAATTAGCTTGCTTTGGATTAAAAAGGACTAAAATGTTTTGTAAATTGCTTCACTACGCTTGAAGCATTACTTTGCCATTTAGTAGATGTTTCATTGTAAGCGACTAAAAGGTAACAATTGTTAACATAAAGATGAATCAGATCGGATTATAGTATAAAGACAGCAGTGACAGAATTGAAGCGAGCCCCAGCTTGGCATAATCAATTGTGTGATTAACAGTGACATTACGACTGCAATGATGCCACCAATAATTCTATTTCCATTGAATGACCAATACAGAACGTATTTAAGATATATTGACATTAAGTTTCTTCTGCTTTGTTTTCTGCCAATTTTGCGTTCCGGTTTGAAATATATAATAAATAGACATAGTAAAACAACGCGTTCCGACGAAGCCTTTGAAGTAGCAACGCCTTTATCTTACAAGTATAAATTCATTTTTAGATACGTATATTCAATTGCAATTGTCTGTTCATTTCATGCCTCTGTGACGTAAAGATAAAAAAAGATCAGTTCGTGCAATGAGACAGATACCTAATTCGCCTTATTTCGCCACTTGAATGCCAGTGGATAGATCCTGAGCTATCAGTGGTGTCGTAAGCATAATCGTGACTTATTATTAGGTAGTAATATAATCGCAGTCTAAGTTAGGCTTTATCTCAAACATTTCATGCCTATTTTTAAATTCTAAATTACATCATAAACGGTCCTTTTGGTTCAATGGAGATAGCGTTCTTGTATTAGACGGATCTGCTACGAACCCATATCGCCAATTAGCAGTAAACCAATGTTGTACCAATCCAGGCTTCCTTCAAATGCGGCCTTCCGGCCGGCTTCCATCAAGTGGAATTTAGAAAGGGTTGTAGTCTATAAACCGAATCTTTACAGAGATTTCGGTACACGCATATTTATGTCTATCGGTTCATTGACCTGTCTTGTTTTCGACACATGTAACCAATCACTTTAAATAAAAAACGTACAACACAAGGTTTACATTTCCTGACTATTCGCTTATCTTATTTTGATACCAAGTTTAATATGAATACACATAATGTATATATGTACGTTCTCCGTGAGATATGTTACGAAATAATGTCTTGGGTTACATCGTACTTAGTTCGCTTTCTCCGGCTACAATTGTTAAACCATACTTTATGTGTTTTATAATTACACACCACCATAGACCAACACCGTTCGCAGTCACGTTTCCATCAGCGACTCGCAAAACACGTCACACATCTGTAACGAAACTCATTATTCTCGTATTACGTTCATACGTAAATAAGATTACCTTTTATGAGATTCGCTAGCGTATAGTGGAAATAATTTCTCATTATACAGTTTATTACATTCCTACCATGCCCTGGAGATATCCAAAAATAATTATATTGTACCCATTTTATATGTTTCGGACTAATTTAACCACATTTAATAACTAAGTTTATTTTGATTTAATTAATTGGTTTGATTAAATATACATAGGTACCGACAGGTTGTGACAAACTTTCCCTCAGCACGAACCTGCAATAAATCTTCAGCTTAACCTACCCAGCTACCCCTAATGGAAATTAAATCAAATACTTAATATATACATACATACATATATACTAAGTACTCATAAAATGAAATGCTCAAATACTATACAATATACAGGTGTGTAATCTTGTTTTGGGACGATTTGTAATACACGAGTCATAGTCCGCTTGTCACTGAATTGGGAAAAAACAGACGTTTCACGAGAATATTTCCGAGTAATGACTAGCTTGTTAACGCTGCGCCATGCTGTGCAGTGAAGTAAGCGTTATATAAACGCACCTTCATACATTTTACTCAGCTAAGAGCTTATGCTAATGGTAAAAGTTAATATTGTAAAATTTTTGTATGGCTGCAACAATTTAACGTCTAATAACAACTATGTTAAAGCAGTTGAAACGTTGATAGCGAAGTGGCTTGATTTTTATTCTGCCACTCCCGAGTTTGGGGTTCAAATCCTTACCTTCTACGGAAACGTTCACGAAACTTGGTCGCATCAGGATCGCTTGCTGTATAGTAAACAACAATACGACTCTTATGGACATTTGTAATTAGCGATAAAGTGCCAAAAAACTGCGTTGCAATTGCATACATTGTAGTAAAGTGATATCTACATACATATTTATATCCATAAATGAACGACATAATTCACAATGTTTATATCTGTATACAA